>VBRH01000628.1:12519-22648 GCA_014578085.1 Cardamine resedifolia | reverse complement strand
AAAAAAAAAAGTTGGAGACGTTACCAGATCTTCTGGGTCGTTGAAGCTCTGATAGGTTTATATCTTTCCGTCTACACTCTACAGTCACTGAATTTATATGATTAATGGGCCTATATAATTAAATCAGCTTATTGGGTTTTCGGGGATCACGAAGCCCATTATGTTTAGAACAATTTGCATTTTTTTTTTGTTTTTTTTTTTTTTCGCCAAACAATTTGCGTTATTTTGTTGACAGAAATTGTTTTTTTGAATTGAATAGTGGGATTATCGGCTTTATTATGGGCGGTACAAGCTACATACGGCTACAGACAAGTGGATTTCGAAGGGGATAATTTTAATATTATTCGTTTAATTAACGACGACATAAAGAATTATTGCCTAAGGAATTATATTGATATGATCTAGCAAGCTCATCAAAGCGGAGGCACCATATGGGTAGTGGGGTCAATTGACCCTTACTAATTTTTATATGTCTTTAACATTAACTCTAATGAACCTAATTAAATTTATTTTTTGACCTCATTGACCCAATCGAAACTAATTTAAATACATGAAAAGCTCAAAACTTTTAAAATTAAACTTACGTTAAAATCAAACCCTAAAATGTTATTGCAGCTTTCAGTGGTTTACATGGGTTAATAAACAAATACAGTACACCTAAATTATATTTCTAAAAATAACAAAACAGCAAACAAAGTTATTTGTCTCCTTTTCTTCCTATCCGCCAAATAAAAGAAGTCATTAATGATGACCTCTCTAAGAAGCATCTTTTACATCATTGGGTTTATAGGCTTTTGAAGTTAGCTATGATTTTACATGTTGTTATTGTAACTGTCGAAAGATGTTTTCCCAGAATAAAATATTGTAAAAACTTCACTACAAAATCGCATTGGTGATCAATTTTTAAATGATTGTTAATTTGTTTTATTGAAAAATAATAGTTTGAGAAGGTAACGAATGAAATATTGATAAAAGGTTTTAATGTATGAGTGAACATATAAAATACAATTGTAATTATTTTGGAAAGTTTATAAACTACTACTTTTAGTATATTTTTTTCGATCCCGGTTAAAACAATTTCTAGCTCCGCCACTGCACCAAAGCATGAGTCCATTATTTCATAAGCTCAGAGCCGGGTCACTGTGAGGCTGGGCTTAAGCTCCAAGACGTGGTCGGACCAACACCCATTGTTTCAAAGTTGTCACCTATATATAGACCGTCTCACAAGGTGGTTACGCACTTTGAGATCCCATCATCACTGAGCATTTTGGTAAACTACTCAACCATATGCTTTTGGTTTGAGATTTTAGCTAATTAACGTTTCTGCTTACTTTCAAGAAGAGGACGACTATATATATGAATGTGATAATTAATAGTATATTGACTTAGAGGGTTCCAAAAAATTATACGTACAGGAAAAAACCCAAATCAATGTTTCGAGCTTAGTATGTGAGAAGATTGTTCTTTTGATGTGTGTGTTGCAGTGCATGATCAAATAATTTCAGCTCAACTTTTCCTTCTTTTTATTATTCCATGTTGTTTTTTTTGTTTTTTTTTAACTTAGATAGATCTCATAACTGTGGAAGGGTCCAGACTAATTTCTGGGGAGGTGCAGCCCACAGATAGAATTTTTATCTGGATATTCAAATGAACCTTAAGTAAGGATCCATATTCGTGTGGTGTCCAGAGCAATATGTTGGAGTTTCGCGCAGCAGGTGGATCGAATTCGAAACGTGTTAGAGTCCAAGCCCGTCTCCTTACCACTCGACCACAAGGTCCCGAACAATTTTTTTCATGTTTGGAATCGAAAATAAAATTCAATGATGTAGTTCTTGCTAAGCATACGCATAAGAAATTTGGAATCCTTGTTGCATGGTTTCAAGATGAGGACGGTTATACGAAAATGAAATATTCCCAAAAGATGTGATGTATATTAATGCTTATCAATCTCGAATCTTTCTATGGCGTATAATCCACGAAAGATGTTTTTGTTCGTTTTGAAAAATGTTGGGGCCAAAACAAAGACATAAAACTTTCAATTGGGTCTTGGCTCTATTGTCTATATATATAGTTGCTATATTATACTTGAAGCCCCAACAAACATATAGTCTCCATTATTTGCAGCTTGTTACAATGTCACGACCAATACCCATTGAAGGTAAGAAAAAAAAAAAAAACTTTATATAATTAATTATACAGTTCCAAGTTTGAATATTTTCTCTTCTACACAGAAATGGTGAGAGTTTTCAAATCACGTCACACAACGTCTCACTTATTCAAGATAGACAACTTCTCTTTACTCACCAAGTATCAAATCGAAAGGGTCGAATCCTCTGTTTTCATTCTCGGTGGTCTCAAATGGTGAACTTTTATTGATCTTGTTAAACAAAAAGAAAACAATATGAACACTAATTATGATAACAAAGCTCAATCATTAATATGTGTACCCAAATGGTATAAAAACAGGAAAATCTTTGTGTACCCTAATGGGAATAAGAATGGAAATGGTCATGTCTCCATCTTCTTAGAGAATCAATCTTCAGTCATTAAGCAGCTCCAATATCAGATCTTTGTCGTGAGTCAGCTAGAGAAAATATGGCACCCCTCAAATGGTAATTTCTTTGATACATATAATATAAAATGTGTCGTCCGTCGATCGATGTTGATGTGTTATATGTATGTGCAGTGATATGCGAGTTTGGAGCATCGTCAACATCGAAAAGGAGAGGGACTCCAAGATTGATATCACATGGTGATCTTGAGAAAAATGGGTACCTAATTGGAGATTGTTGTATGTTTGGTGTGAAGCTTCATGGGTTTGAACTTGGCACACAAGGAACAGCTGAATGTTTTAGCTTAATTGAGAAGCCTCTCAATCACAAAGTCACTTGGATGATGAGTCAGTTCTCTTCTTTCGACCCTTTTCAGTCTCACCATTCTAATGAATTTGTCGTTGGAAACCGGAAATGGTATATTAGTTTTCAAATTCACAAAAACAACAAAAAAAAAAAAAAAACTTTTTACACAAGTTATAATAATAATAGAAAAATGCCATCACATTTTTATTAGGAGAATTAAAGTCCATCCAAGAGGGTTTATGGGAGGAAAAGACAAATCATTCTCAGTGTATCTATGTGGAGAAGGGTTTATCAACGATGCCCCAAAGGTGAAAACTTTTGCCAAATTCAAGCTGAGGGTATTGGATCAACTTCACCGGAATCATATTGAGAAAACAGGTATGACCATTATTGACCCATCTTTCTTTTTGGAAAGTTTTGTGATGTTAAAATGTTAATATTTTCTCCTCTTTTTTTTTTTTCTTTTTTTGGGTGTAGATTCGGATTGGCTTGGTGCAGAAACTGATGACCACCATGGCTTTGCGGATTTCATGCCTCTGCAGAAACTTGATGAGCCTTATTTGGTCAAGGATAAGCTTTATGTGGGAGTTGAGTTTGAAGTCATTTCTATCACTAATTATTGTTAGCTTATTAGCTTTCTTGACTTTTATGAGTCTTATTGTCAGCTAAATAGCAACAAGTTATATCATGTATGAATAAAATTTGCAACAAGTTATATCGTGTATGAATAAATTATGTGAAGTTGTATAACTAAAGGAAGAAAAAAAATTGTATTTGCAATATGGAAAAGTAAAATATTACTCGTGTAATTAACAAAGATCTATTGTCAATATAGATCTTCAGGATAAGTGAGACCATCCTCATGGACAAGTTTTTGGGTTCTTTCCGTGTGGAGTCCAAAATTTTGTGTCTTCCCAATATCTTCTGTTTTTTTTTTTTTAAGACACTCTCTCTCTCCAAATGTGTGCGATAAAGATGCTCGGAGAATTCGAAGTAAAAAATAAAATAAAAACAATATATTTCAAAAATGATTAAATCTGCAAAAGCACATCTCAAAGGTTTTTTTTTTCAATTTCTCAGGATGTTATTCAAATTACAGACATTATCAAACTTATCAGAGATTCGATAACAAAAACAGAGCAATACAAAGCACGCATTTTGATGAGTTTCCTTTTTAGGATCTCTCTCACTCTCTCTCTCTCTTACTCTCACTGTGAGCCTTGAGGATTGAACTTGACTGTTTCACGATATATAAGCTCCTTAATGTTCTCTTCTGTCAAAGAAGGTTGCTCGAAATCGAAGTTGAACGGCCTCACACACACCGGTTCTTCGTTTATATCGTGCAGCGGTGCCAAATATGGATGGCACAACGCCTCATCAACTACCCAAAAGAAACTTGTTTAGAGAAAACCCAAGAAACAGAGAAGAAGCAGATATGTCTATATAACTCACCTGTGATGCGTCTGCTTGGATCAAAGACAAGCATTTTCTCCAGCAAATCGACTGCACCAGCCGACATGTTTGGGAATCTAGCAGCAAAGTTCTGTCTCGGATACTGCGGAAGCTGTCTAACATATCTTCTTGCGTTGTCACTCCTTAAGAATCCCAAGCTTGAGTCATCAGGCGATCCTATAAGCTGCTTTTCAAAGATTCATCAACAAATGCAGATGACACCAACAAGTAACACTTAAAGTAGTGATTCTATGGACGAAACAAATTAGATCAGATTACCTCAGTGATGAGTCTAAGTTGATGAACATAATCTTTACCGGGAAACAATGGCTCTCGTGTCATTGTTTCACCGAGTATACAACCAACAGACCAAATATCGATTGCTGCTGTGTATTCTGAGCAATTAAGGAGCAACTCTGGAGCTCGGTACCAACGTGTAACAACATATTCAGTCATGAAGTCTGTCTCAGATTTGGTCCTCGCAAGCCCGAAATCCCCAAGCTTTAAATCACAATTTGCATTCAGGAGCAAATTGCTGGGTTTTAAATCTCGATGCAATACATTAGCTGAATGAACGTACTTGAGCCCACGCAACAACTGATACAGAAAGAACTGCACAAAAACACAGAGAGTCTAAAACTAAGCCCAACTTCCAAGAACACAACCGATGAAAGAGAGAATGGCTACGCTTAGAAGTATCGAGCAATACTAAATCTAACTGTTATTTTAATCAATCTTAATTCCTCAAATGCCATAACACAACAACAGATTTGGATTGCTCTAGCTTCCTGAACCAAAGTAACTTGTAAACAAGAAACAGAAGATTCATCTACTACATACATATAAGAAACATGGAGGATGATGCATACCCGACAATGATCATCAGTTAACGGTTGGTTTGAGCGAATAATTTGGTGGAGATCAGTGTCCATTAGCTCATAGACGATGTAAACATCATTGAAATTCTCTCTTTGAGGTGGTCTTATTATATCCTTTACAGCAATAACCTGCACAATAAAGATTGAAAACAATATAAAACTTCACAAGAAATGATATAAAGGCAAACTGAGTGAAAAACAAATCCAGAGATCATTAGAGTCCCATACATTTTCATGATCCATATGCTTGAGAAGCTTAATCTCTCTCAAAGTTCTTTTAGCGTCGATAATGTTATCAAAAGCATTACCGATCTTCTTGATAGCTACTTCTTCTCCAGTCTCTGAGTTTGTAGCAGCACTGATGAAAATATGGACATACATTAAAGAATGAGAAAATGTTGCTTCCAAATTGTCAAATGATCAGTGGGATCCCAAAAAAAAAAGAATAACTAATTCCACAGCTTCAAGAGATTGAAGACAACAACAAAAAAATGACAAAACTTGAAACCCTTCAAAAAATCCACAACAAAGTTAATCAATTTACGAAGTTCACAAACTGAGTAAAAATAAAGGGAAGTCTCTAAGCACAAATCCCAGAAAGGATCTTTGAAAAAAGAGTAACCCTAAGTAACAAAATGTCATAAACCCAATTGAAAATTCAATTGAACATCTGGGTTTCTTGTATATGTCGATGATCTTCATGAATTGATTCACTTTGTTGGGGATTGTTGGAAGGATTTCAATAAGAAACTTTGAGAATAAACCCAATTGAAAATTCAATCAAATTCCAGTTTTCAAGAACTCACCAGACGATCCCATAAGCGCCTCTCCCAATAGGACGAAGAGGAGGAACATACTTTCTAGAAACTTCAAAGAGATTTCCATAGACATTATACTGAACATAGCTACCACCATGAGTAGGCAATCCTTTAGCGCCTTGATCACCTGAACTACCGAAACAACTCTCCGCCGACATCTCTGACCTTAAAATCCAACAGAAAGAATGAAGAACCCTAAGAACACGCACTGAGAAAATTGAGGAAGAGAGAGGGCTAATTGAGGAGATGGGTGGTGAAGGGTGTTGACATTTCGCCAAATACGTGTTAAAAAGTTTGGATCTTTTTTGAACGGCAAATGGGAAAGGCTCCTCTCGGGCGACCCGTGAACCTAAACCGGGTTTACGTCTTCTTCTTCGTTTTTTTCTATGCAAGTCAATTTCATTTTTTTAAATAGATATCCGATGATTGTTCTAAATAAATTGATGAATTTTAGAGTGGAAGAAGTAAATGACTTCATCTAGGAATGTTCTTGATATCATATAATAACATTTCAAGAATTTATATAATTTTTTTCCTCCAATTAGTAGTATTTGATTGCGACTTGGTATTTAGGTATACAAGTCAATGGCTGCCAAACTATTTGACCAGAAAACTTTGGACATTTTCATTCATTGACTAATTAATCAGTTTTTGATTTTTCTTTGATCACGGGAAACACAAAAATGTTATTTCATGGTTAAAGATTGCTTATAGTGTTCAATCCTGATTTTGTTTCAGTTTGACTATAGTTTTTATTTATTATTATTATTGTTTATAAATATTAGCAGAGTGTTCAATCCTGATTTTTTTATTACTGTGATTTAAAATAGGCCTCAAGCAAACCCATCACTTATCCATTTAGGCATGTGATTATTACCAACTACGCTGATCTTGGCAGCTCAACTCAACATAAACACTATTCTAACCAACTTGAAATTAGTTAAAAAGGTAGTGAGTAATTTGTTAATTCACATGCTCGAGTTATCAATACTCGTTATAAAGTCTTTTTTTTTTTCTATCAATCTGCATTTTGCTTTGACTGGACAACAACGAAAGCAACATTTTTCTTATATTCACATTTTACAAGCAAGTCTTAACACTCTTAATTATTATCATTGGCTTTGTGACTCCCAACTCTTTTGCATATTTCATCCAGAGGCTCTCGAACAATGCGTCTCGAGCAGAGATCACTATCTTCGACAAGCAACGTGTTTCCTTGGAGACAAGATCAAACCTTTCCGAAAGTTGTATCACTGACTTCTTTAATGGCTCCACCAACAAAGTAGGAACCGACCCTTCTTGTACTTCTGTGTAAAGCTTCTTCACACCAGACGCAACAACCTCGAGATCTTTTATAACCATGAATCTGTCTGATAAGAATGTGTTTTTGATCACCGGGTTAATCGTGTTCTGCAATTCCATGAAAGCTTGTCCCCATGGAAGCTCTTCCACCCCTTTTGGAACAGTTATATAGAAGAGACTCTTGGAAGAACCCGAAAACGCAGCAGCAAACACACCATATATGTATAAAGTCTTGACCTTTACACCGTATAAAGCTCGCAAGAGGACTTTTCCTTTGGCAGAGTGCTTCTTCTTCGCCTTCTTGGAGAGATGATCCGTCGACTCAACAAGCCTGCTCAAAACCGCGCTGCAGTCTTCGATTCTCGGGTTCTTGGAAACCATGTGCTGATTCCAACTGTCAAGATATGATAACTGAAACTCCTCAGCACAGTTGTTTGTCTCCAGCTTACTAAAAGCAAACTTGAGTAATAGATTTCCATGGTTGAGACGGTCGAGCTCTGAGGTGAAGGCGTTGCAGAGTTCAAGCAGCTTCAAGCTAATATCGGAGTAGTAATGGATCAAACTTTCCTCCAAGTCCTCCGATATAGGAAGCTCTAGATCCGCGACGAGTGTCCTGATACTCTTGTGTGTCTCACAAAGAGAGCCCATGGCTTGATTCATCCAAGAAACACTAATGATATCATTCTCATCCTTTGGTATAAGTTCTCTAATTGACACCGTTAAGTTTGTCTCGAAATTGTTCAACAGTGAGAGAAGCTTTGGCGATAAATGTGCCTTGTTCTTGGAAAATAGAATCTTGAACGGGTTTCTACAGCGGAAGAAACGGTGTGGAGAATCTTGTGTAAGGCTCATGGTAGCTGAAAACACACACAAAGCAGAACAAAGTTAGAAATCTGAAACAATGATGAATGAACACACCAATCACATTGAACCAAAATTAAAAATTGCTCATTTGAGGTAAAAGAAGAACATCTAATAGAGAGACCCAAAAACGAAATCGAAGCTTTATATACAAAAATAACATTACTTTCAGTAAACCAAACACAAAACCAGGTCTTAAAATCCGAATTTGGGAGATTTCACACCCAAATTGACATTACAAATACCAAACTCGCCGACGATTACGAAAACTCACCTAGTGAGAGAGATTCTTCGGGAATGTTACCGCTTATTTCTTCAATGTTGGGCTCAAAGAACTTTAAAAAAAAAACCTAAATTAACTTCACCAAACCGCAAAGAAAGTATAAATAGGAGATGGGTCAATGTTCTTACCGATTATTTTAATTAATTAGGGATTCGAAATCTCGAGGAAACGCAAACACTTGAAACGCGTTCTTATAGGAATCAAAGAAACTTGCCGTGTTCTTCAGATAAACGCAAACACGAAAGGAAACCACTTGAAGTCCCGCGTTGGTTTTGCTCTTTGCTAGTTGTAAAGGAGTGTGGTTAGTTTCAGCTACGCGGCAGAGAAAATAATAGGTCGGTTAGATGAACACGTGTACGGCTATGATGTGTCAGTTATAGTACTCGATCGTCGTCACTTGTCACTAAAAATAAAAAGTCAAGAATAACCGCCAGGTTTTCTTCAATCCAAGGTCTAGAAAGTTCTGGTGACTTCGTGATAACAATTATTATTCGAGGGTATATTTGTTATATGGGCTTCACTTTGGGCTTTTTTGTGGGAAAATAACAGATGAGGTTGTTGACAAAATTTTAAGCCCATATACAGGCGCTTACACTGATATCCAAGCCTATATACTTCTTCTTTTTTGGTGCAAGAATAATATTTCTTAACACATGCATATTATCAAGAAAAAAAAAGGGACTAAAAAACTCATTCTAATAAGAACTTTTGTCGACAAAAATTTGAGATGTAAAATAGTATAATTTTTGAAACAGAAAAAGTGTGTAAATATTTTATTTTATTTATGATTTAATTTTTCCTTCGTTTGTCTAATATTGGAAGGATTATAGTATTCAACAAAATACAGAGAAAATCAGTTCAATAAAACAGAACCAAATAATTCTAAATCGGTTCGATATAACCACCCGTCGTAGCATCTCTATCATTGGATCACTTGAATCACTGTGACCTCTTATGAGTTACGAAAGGACGAGAAGATAAAATACTATTCAATATTTTAATATTGGGTAATTTTCTTAAATAGCAATAAAATAAAAAAATTATATCAAAAATAGCACACTTTTTAATTGATGCCAAAAATAACATTTTTATTAAATAGTAATTTTCTTATATAATACAAATCCCCTAATCTCATATTTTTAGAGTTTATAATTTAGAGTTTAAGGTTTAAAAAACCATAAATTCTAAACCATAAATATTACCTTATCCCCTAAAAATTATATCATAAATTCTAAAATATTTAACATAAACCAACAAATTAAATTATTACTGTTTATAGAAATAATATTTTTGGCAAAAAAAAAAGTGAAAAAAAACTTATTTTTGTGTTATTTTAAAGAATTTATATTTAATATTTACAAATGAAAAAACAGCTAAGGAATATGCATACATATGAATCCAATTTGGGCCCAGACCGTTGAAAGTGACCACGACATTGACAAGTGTGAGAGCACCTCCATCAACGGTACGAGCCTACGAGGGATAATATCTAAAGCTCAAAATAATTAAAAATAAATCAAAAAATAAATTTTTATTGAAAAAATCTGAGAACCGTCTCTCATTTGAGAGATTATCAGAACCTCTTGAAAACTCCTCATTGGTCTTAATTTGTTTAAATAAAAAAAAAAATATTTTTTTTGGGCTAAAATTGCTTATCCGACTCTATCTTCTCTCCCT
>VBRH01000627.1:24688-35527 GCA_014578085.1 Cardamine resedifolia | reverse complement strand
TCTTATATAAGAGGCTGTCTTTTGCTGTTTGAAAACTATTTCCAAAATCCCTCTCGGGTCATTAAAGCCTACAACCCCTTAAGTTCTAATCTTCTAATTTATTTAGCATCGCCATATATCCAATTTCAAGTGTATAAAAGGGAATGTCTTCAATTCTTAATCTGCCTCAATCATCTTAGGTATTTTCATACTTATGGGTTTCTCTTTTGTCCCACGCCATTGGAAACGGTTAATTAAGACTTAGTCTGAGCAAACAAAACCTCATCAAACTAGAAATTCCGAACCAATATAATTTCGTGTTAGCACCCATCGTGATTATGTATATGAGTATTTTTAGAGAATATTATTCTTAGTTAAATGTTGATGAAAATGTAAGAACAGAGCAAAATAAATGAGACGTCCATAATTGAAGGAACAGAAAAACAATCGATTAGGTTAAACAAAAGCATACAAGTGAATATCTTCTATGACTTATTGTTATTGGACTAGAGCAAACTCTTGAATATTGGAACTATAAGCTAATAATATTATAAAGCATTTTTAATTAATATGGTGCTATAGCTACTTCACTTGTGTGTAGGAGCTGCTGCGTTGATACGAGAACATTCATTCTTGAGAAGAGGAGGGAAGAACGGATTCAGCGGAAACATTTTTGGCCAACATTTTGCATGCACTTCCTTAAACGCCTTGCAACATGCAGGTCCAACGTTTTCAAACTTACCAGTTAAAACAGATTTAAAGATTTCGATTTCGCAACCTTGCACCTTTAAGAACGATGACCAACATTTTGTGGGATTTACGGGCAAGCCAGGAATGAAAGGGAATTGACGTTTAACGTGAAACTCAGCGAGGCCAGGCCTCAGTAAAGTAATTAGAGTTATGACTAGAATCGTGGAGAAAAGAGCTTGGATCCTACCTTCCATGGTGACTTTTGTTTCTTTTCTCTTTTTCTTTTTTTGTTTCTTTTCTTTCCATAGAGGAGACTCGGTTGCTTGATTGAGATGGTTTGGGGATCAAAAGAAGCAAACAATTTATAGAGTAACTCAAGTTGAAGGAATACGATATATTCATTCATTACGAGAGTTACTTACATTTTGAGACGACACCGTTATGACAAACTTTTAATCAAAACTTGGAATTGTTACACTTTTAAACAATGAATTCTGTTTTGGCTTTTAACGTTTTAATAAATCTGACATACATTCAATGGACTAAAATATGTAGCATTTTACTTTTATAACAGAAAAATTTATATACTCAATTTTATTTGTTTTAAATTTAATAAACCCCTATTTTTAATTTGTGTATAAAGTAAAGTTATAAACCTCGGAAAAAAAATCAATAAATTTGAACATTTCTGCGCTAAGTTCAATCAATTTTTTCTTAATGACCAAACAACTTGTACATTTGTTTTTTTCTTTTCTATAACGATTGTGTTTCCAGTTCGTAGGAGAGAACACAAGAATCTAAGAAAGGGAAAAACAATGGAATTATTTGTTTTGTCACAATTCACAAATAGAATTGGCCATAACACACTTACACAACTACTAGGTCAAAGTTGTTATAGGCTTTATTGATGTCTCCTCTTTCGTTTATTTCTCATCTTAAGCCCAACCAAAGGTTAAAACTTAAAATACAGAGGAAGAGACTCAGATCGATTTAAATACAGAGAGAGAGTCGCAGATATATTTTTAGGCCATGCCTACAAGCTTCTCGCTGACTTCCCAAACTCTGCGAGCCTTCTCCATGTCACTAGCTTCTTGAGACAACTGATTCTCGAACGAGGCCGAGCTCTTGTTCCAGCTCCAGTACACTCCCGACTTTGTCAAGTTCGGATCACTTACCACCTTCAACAAATGAATCCTTGGTTGAGTACTCAGCAAGAAACTGAAAGAAAGGTTTCTTGCGTCGCAAACAAAAATTAGGTTTTGGTTAATTTCCTTACCTGAGCAAGTCTTTTCCCGGCTTCTGTCTCGGAGACGTATCCTTTGGTGATGTATTTCTGAAATGGAGGGAAGAGGGTACGGAAGAGAGGAATATGCTCTCTGAACAAACCAGTAGTCGCGATACAACCGGGGTAAAGAGAAGCGAAAGTGATTCCGGTTTCTTCATGGAAACGCCTATGAAACTCCTGCATTGTCAACATATTGCAGACTTTACTGTCTTTATACGCCTTTGCGCCATCAAATTTTCCTCCATCTATCATAACGGAGCTGTTTAGCCCATTCAATCCGCCCGCTAGTCCCCTTAAATCCCCGAGATTCGCTTTTGGAAGTACATTACCCGCCAATGTATTAGTGTTTCCTGCTCAGTAAGAAACAAAATGGTTAGGGTTTTGGGTTTAATGTTTAGAGTTATAAGTAGTAAGTACATGAAGCACTATTTTGGCCTTTGAAGAGGAGGCTATACCAGTAATGGATCCAACGATGACGAGACGTTTCGACGGATAATCTGAATTCTTCAAGTCATCAATCAACAATCTTGAGAGAAGAAAGTGACCCAAATGGTTCGTCCCAACGCTAAGCTCAAACCCTTCAGCAGTGAAAGAAGGTTGATTAGCGGTTGGCTGATAAACCGCAGCGTTGCAGACCAACACATCGAGAGGCATCTCAGCTCGCCTGAAGTTATCAACGAACTGTCTCACACTGTCCAAAGACGCCAAGTCCAAATGCATCACAGTGTAACTGTCCTTAGTTATCCCTGCGGATTGAGCTGCTCTCTCGGCCTTGAGAAAATCTCTGCACGCCATTATCACGTGCCATTTACCTGTCTCGGCTAATGCCTTTGCCGTTGCTAAGCCTAGACCTGAGGAAGCTCCCGTGACTACCACGTTTCCTTTTCTTAGGGTTTTCTTGCGGTCGAAGGAAGATTTTGTGACCGATGGGGCTGAAGTCGCGATTGTTTGAGCCCGAATAATGGCTCCGTTATTCCTTAAGCTATGTTCCCTCTGCAGAGTAGAAGCAAACTTAATTAGTTTTATTACATCATTTACTAACAAAAGACTCACATATACTTAGAACTAAGATTGGGTAATGTACCTTGCATCTCAAGGAGGAAGAGACAAAGTCAGCCTTGATTTGGTCGGAAAGTGAAACACCTAATAGACTAGACTCTTTGAATGATGATGATGATGAAGCATTTAATTTTCCCTGCCACCAAAAAATGGTAATTAATCCCCGAGCCATACTAGCTATTATAAACAAAGGAAATGAGACATAAAAGTAAAAATAAATTTAGTAAAAGTACATCTTTGCGGACAGAGAAAGCAGAGGAGACCAAAGAAGCAGCTTGAAGGGCCATTGTTTCCTTAAGAGTGAATGTGATATTTTGCAAATGTGTGTGTTTGTTTATATAGAATCTTAGATACACTCACCGACGGAGATGAGACAAAGGGCAAAAAAGTGGTCCCTACTGATGTTTTTTCCTAGGACATATATGTGGATAGGATTATCTATAGAGAAAGCTTTTGCCACCTCATTTTCTTACAGCCAATGAGAATTCGAGAATTAGATTTTCTGAGTGGATATTTTAATATATAAATTCATGGGACTCCATCACTTTGGGGTATGGGAAGGCTTGAGACAGAGACAGAGCTATGAATCAAAAATATACTCTGAATTGTTATGGACGCTCTGATCTCGCCATCTCGGGATAAAATTGTTCATTGGATTTGGAATGATGAATTGAATTTTTTGTTTTGTTATTAATTATACGAATTATCTCCATGCATAGATTGATCATAATGGAAAATACAAAATGCGTATACAAAAAAAATTGCCATACATTCTCACTGCAGAGTTCGAACATCAAAAACACTCTACAAACTTCAACTTGAATAATACATAAACTATTGTGGTATATGATTTTTTCTGTCTGCCTATTTGATTCTTAAAAATAACATTATATATATATATATATATATATATTTTGCTAGAGATTTGAATTATAGAGATAACAAATAAGAAAATTAAAAAAAAAGCGTGGTAAGAAAAAAAAAAGTCAGTGGGAGAACCAAACCTTCTCTCAATCTATACACTTTTTGACAGGAGATGGTTTTACTTAGTAAAATTTTCACTTTGACTTGGGGCTTTTGATTTTTGTAAAACTTTCTTCTTGCCTCATAGACGAACCGGTAATCCAAAATTCTGGAATGTTCTGATTTCGCCTCGTAAACCGCCTGTCACTATCACCATAGACCAAGCCGAGGCACTTGGTTTTGCGTTAACCGGTCCGTTAGACATGTCCACGCTCACACGAGGGCTAGTTCGGGATCGGTTCTTTGCAGCCAGCAAGAGTTTCTCCTCCGGCCATGTGGCTGAGATTCTATCGAAGAAGTATCTGTTTGTGGCGCTTGAAATAATACCGTTGGTGACGGTTTTGTTGTTGGTTGGATCGTTGACAGGTGTCGGAGGGTTATTGTTGGCTGTGAAGGGTGACTGTTCGGGGCTGTTGTTGGTTTGGTTGTTACTGATTTTGCCTGGCCAAGGTGCAGCCACAGAGACGTCTCGACAGTAGAAATGTTCGTATGAGTTTGTGACTGTGACACGTTTACTTCGTCCAGCTCGAGAGTCTGAGTCGTAGTTCCATACATATACATTAGAGTCTTCGCTTGCTGAGACTAAGTATTTCCCGTTTGATGTAAGTGAGGCCGAGATTTGGCTATTCGTGTTCCGAAATCCTGCAAAACCGAAAATTTTGCTAAAGCTCAGAGGAAACACAATAACTTTGCAAGAAAAATTTCCCTCCATGAACAATGAAGTTATAACCTAATTCTTAAGTTCTAAGAAAGAGGATGAGAGTTTCTAGCTTAGTTATTGTTTACCTTTAAATTTGTGAACAAGGTCAAGACCATCGACAACGCGTGTACGTGAATCTGCAGATGTAACGAGCACTTCCGATGAACTTCCGGCCACAAACTGGTTGATGAGAATAGTAAAATAAATCAGTACAGCATCAAAAACAAAATTACATTTGGACGTAACTTGGTTGTGCTGGCTTTACCTGAAAACCTGTAATTTTCTTGTGATGGGATTTCTTTTTCCTGTTCTTCAGATTGATTTCACTTCTCTGCTGCAGTTTGTTATCTAAATAAACGAAACGATAGTAAGTTCAAGAGACGAGATGGAGAAACAATTTCCAAAGCAAGAGATAAGCAAGTTCAATGAGCTTTATATACCATGTGTTTTGTATAAGCAACATGTTCCTTTGTATGAACCAACCAATGCACCCTTTAAAAACAAGGAGAAGCTTTATTAAGGTATTGTGTGATTTGATTTTACATGAACTCACTTTGTTACATAGAAAAAACTTAATGGTGTACCTTCCCATCTGGTGTATAGCAGGCAGCTGTGACCATCTCATGAAGATCACTCCAATCAACAACTTGGTGATCAGGAATGCTCCATATCCGAACTTTTGCATCTAACGATCCGCTGATGAAGTAATTGTCATCCACGGGATTAAACTGGATGCAAGTCACTGTGTCCAGGAAACAGAAATCTAGATGAGAAAAATGTTTCTGTTTCAAAACCAACATATATATCGTTATCCTTTTTTCCTTGTGCTTCAGGGATTTATTTACACGTGGAAGAGGCTTGAGATTCATATCAAAAATATATTGACATATGAATCTTTCCAGACAGAGTTGACACCTAAAGTGATTTAATTCTCCTTACAATAAATGTTTAGTTTCCTAGAGACTAAGAACAAAAGTAAATCATGGTCATTGATGGGGAATAAGATTGTATATCTACTCACCGTAGTCACTATGAGAGAAAACTTTCAAACATGTCTTGCTAGATAAGTCCCATAGACGAACAGTCTTGTCCATGGAAGAGGAAAGCAGGTGCTGGAAATAAAACAATGAAAGTGCAAAGTCTTGAGAATTCTACGTTTCATCTGATTAAGGAAGAAGAACTGAACATAACAAATGACAAAACCTTAACTTAGCGCCAGCAATTTGAACAAGGTTGCAAAAAAATTTTTGCTCCACAGAATAGAAAAGAATATATTTTCTAAAGGTTGCTATTTTGAAACCCAACTTCATGCTTTTAAAAGAGTTGGTAGCGAAATGAGATGATCAGGACTAGTACCAACCTGAGATTTTGACCATGAAAGGTCAAGTACGTCATCCAAATGCCCTACAAACGAACACACGGGTTTCTCTGAAAGACCAAAGACTGATTCTGGAACAAGAACATTGTCCAAGCTCACTGATTTTCGGCTAAAAGATGTTCTCCCTCTTCTCTTTGGAGACATTGAAACTGGTTCTGGTGACCCATTTGCTAAAGGAAACAAATTTATGCTTCCATCTTCTTGTTTATCCACCGACAAGAGTTCCCCTTTTCTTTCTGACTCAACGACCTTCCAAATATGAATAACACAATCCTCACCAGCACTAGCAAGATACCTCCCATCCAAACTAAACTTAATACTCCATATCGAGCCTTTATGAGCTTGAATCTCTTGGCTCTTGAAAAGTGCAGTGAGTTCTTTACATGACTTTCCATACTGCCTAACCTTAACTCTCTCAGGGTCATGGAAGGACATGTCTCGGCTATCATCAGTAGCAGAGCTAAACCTCTGACCTCCTCTCTCAGACGGTGAATCCCTATCATCAGTGCTTCGTCGCTCTTTATACCCAGTCACACTACTAGCAACACTCTTTATACTCTTTAACCAACTCCCTCTCCTTCTATGCTTAGTTACTTTGCTTCCACTAACATTAGTATTCAAATCCACAGAGTCTTTACAAACATCTTCAACATTTTGCCTCCTCATAAGCTCAAGCACGATCGGTGATGTCCCAACACACATCTCAAACTCCTCCAAAGTCAATTGCCGATCAGTACCTACCTCCTTCAACCTCTCCAACATTCCATCTTCTCTGACTTCATTCACAACAAACTCTTTCCCAGTATCTAGATTCCTAATGGTGCACATTTGCTCATCCAAAACAACATCTCTACCATTATTCCCATGAGATAAATTATCTAAACTCTGTTTCTCAACAATGTCCATACGAGATGTTTCTATCGTCTCTTTGCTTATGAAATCAACACCACCATTAGGCACATTGCTACCATCGTTTCGCGTACGAGACTTCTCAATATGATCATTGAGGATATTTACAGAAGCACAAGAACACCGAGATCCAAGCTTAGCAGGATCGACATTGTCGCTAGCTCCTAAATCTGATCTCAACACGCATTTACCGTGATGTTTAGACGAAACCGATCTAGCGAAATGAGAGCTGCAGATTCCTTTCCTCCGACTTCTAGACCGGAGCTGACTCGCCGGAAGGAGATCCGGCTCGTTACTGAGTCCTAATCCACGCAAAAGCCTGATTCGTCTCTCCGACACAGATTCAGGCTCAGATTTCCACAGCTCAAACCCAGAGCTTCCCATAGGAAACCTAGGGAGAGGAAACGGACTCGGATCGTGAATCGAATCGGAGACATTGGGATCAGAGTCGTAATCAGAGTTAGAAGTAGAACAAGAGCAGGAAGACAGTACACGATCGAGAGACTCATAGAAACAATCGTCATTATCTTCTTCTTCTTCAAATCTAACGACGTCGCTTCGTCTGTTCATCATCATCATCATCTTCATCATCTTCCTCTTGACTGAAGCAAAGGTATAACCATCTGTAACAGTCTTCGAGAGAAGGATGTTGCGAAATTTGACTTTGAGGTATTGAGTGGTTTCGAGTAGAGGAATTAGGGTTTTCGAGAATCAAAGGAAGCTCCTCGCCAATGGAGGTTGAGGAGAGAGTCAGATCGGATTAATGAAGAGAAGAGAAGAGAGAGAGAGAAAAAGCTGTTTTTAATGTTTTATGGTTTATTGTTTCTGCCAAAGAGAAGAGAGGAGGGAGAGATAGGCCGCAACGATTTTAATTCAATTCAATGTTTTTTTTTTCTTTTTGTTTCTTTTTTGTTCATGTAATTTAATTTCGTTTTGTTTTATTTTTTATTTTTTATTCACCGTTTAATAATAATCGAAAATCATCATTTAACCATTCATTTGAATAAAATAAATGAAGTTCATATAAGTTAGTGTGATTAGTAGCATGAAATGAAGAATACTACATATTACAGCTAAAATTATTTAAAATGTATGAAATTTGTATATTCGAGTTTTAAAATGATATATAAAAAATATATGAAATTGTATCTTTTTAAGGATTTCATTTTCTCAAGGACGATGGTTTAGTTTAATAGAATAATTACTAGGATGTTACTTTGCTGTATTTTATATATGTTTTATTAATCTAAATTATTGCAGAAATCGTGCCTAGTTTAACTATAATGGAAAGCATAAGCACATGCTGCTAGACAGTATTAATGTTTTTTTTTTGTGATTATATAAAAAAAATATATAGCTATTGTTCATACGTAGAGAGGCATAGAGCTTTCAATTTGGAGTACGCAGAAGTGGAAAACGATATATCAAATCTTACCAATAAATTTCGACATAAATTTTGAAGTTAATATGTATGACTGATGCCAAAATGAAATGATTCAAAAAATTTAAAAGAGTGAGTTAGGAATGGTTCATTTGTATAGATTAGATTAAACATGTTTTGTGATATCATTTTGCTTATTTCTTCTAAAACGCCATCGATCTTTTTCATTTTTGTCAACAATTTTTTTTTTTTTTATTTGGCAATCAAATAGTAAGAGTGAACAAACAAAGGCTAGGAACAAAACCGTACGAAAGACACAAATTTATAAAACGAAAAATCTTTGTGTTCATTTATTATTATTTTAAAATTTGCAGAAAAATATGACAGAAAGTAAAGGAAAATTATGGCATCCAAAATTAAATGGAATAATTTTATTCCACTCAAACAAATAAAGATGTGATGGTATATTTTCAGTTTAAGCAATTTTAAATATTATTTAGAATACTTATTTTAAATTTTTTAGCATATAGCTATTTAATTTTGTTTTCAAATACAGTTTAAAATCTTGAGTCAATTAAAAGATATTTCTATATATACGAGACATGGAATAAGCAACAGATCATTAGATAATCAAAACGACATGAAAGTTTTAACCAGTTCTAGTTGTTCTTTTGAATATAAGAAACAATACAACTTTTCTTCAAGTTTCTTTTACAAATTTGTGGTAACCACTTCAAATATATTTGGAAAAAATATGATAATTAACTAGTAGTAGTAATACTAACAATTTTTTTGGGTTAAAAGTTAAAACTAATAACAAGAAATCTATTCAAACAGTTGAAATACAACATTTTGTTATACAACGATAGTATTTAATTTAATTTTTCAATACAGCAATAGTATTTAATTCCACCACACGTTATTAATGCACGTTCAAAGCATATAGGGACAAAGCTTTTTCAATTTTTGTCATCGAAGGAATAAAAAGAAGGAAAATAATCATGACAGTGTATATATTTTAAAGTGTTTATATAAAAAATCGTCAAAATTTAAGTAACACAGCTAAATGTGACCGATGAAATAGACGTACCGTAACTAAAGACTCTCATCTAATATTACACGTACGAGAAAAATGATGAAAAGAGTGTTATTATTCTTTTCTTTCTCTCTACTACTACTAAAATAGGAATAATAAATATTAGAAATTAAATTGTACTAGTATTTTCGAGCTGAGCCTTGAGGCAAGAGAGCAATAACTCATTTCTCAAGCTGAGCCCGTCTTAAATGTGCTTCTACCTTTTCAATTCATTCATTAAATTAAAAATCGATTAAGGTTTGCATATTTGTTAGCACTCAGTTGTAGTTGACAATTATTTCTAATTAACTCGGTTTAAAAAATCGATTGGAATAATCGAATTGGTTTACACTAATAGGAGTAATTTTTTTGTGTCATATTCAAAATTTAAATCATACTACATAGTATGCATGCGTAGACTTTTAAACAACAACAAAAGCCCGACTAAAGTTACGTATATATCCTTATCAAAAAAAAAAAAAAAGTTTACATATATAATTTAATACAATGATTACATTGTTTCATTATTTTGTAGCAGATAACCAGTGATGAATTACCATTTTTCTAATCTAATGAATAAACATGATAACAATCTACTTCTAGTAACAGATAATTACTTACATTTATCGAAGTGTTTTTGTGTGTGTGTGTGTGTCGTCATACATTTGTCAAAGTTTAAAACTAGCTGGTTTGACCCAAAAAAAATATCAAAGTTTAAAACTAGCTATGATATTTCTAAACGGTATTGGTGGTCGATCATTTAATATTTTAATGGATAACTAATAACACTATGAAGCATATTAATATGGCTTACATGTTATACCTATTTACGATTATCATATTTGTTATTCATTGCCGTTCTATTTTTCATTCTAAATATTAACACTATGAAGCATATTATATACCTTTTTATATATAATTACACTGTAAATACCTTTGAATTAGTACTTGATAGTACAATTGGTTGAGATCGATATTTGCTCGATCCAAAGTACGAGTACCATGCAGAAGAGTATAGATTCATAGGCAAGAATTACTCAAATCTATCAAGTTCTCCAATTTAAGATGTCGAACAGTACATGGAAAACTTGTTGGACAAAAAAAATGCAAATGGATTTGAAATTAAAAACCGAAATTTGAATGCATTTACATATTTGGTTATTTTGGTGTGATGTTGGCTTTGTTGCAACTATGCGAGTATGTTGTAACTTCTCGTTACCATCCACCATTTATTGTACCCCAACCATATTTCATATCCTAATTAAGTTTCAATATTACACAGATAAAAAAGTTTCAATACACAGTTTTTTTCTTTTCTTTTTGTAAAGGGTTTTCAATACCCAAAGTTGGCATTAGATAG
>VBRH01000627.1:2568-14682 GCA_014578085.1 Cardamine resedifolia | reverse complement strand
CGTGGGATGGATGCTACAATATTTACAAGACAAAACAACTGGTATCTTCGAGGGATCTCTGCCCTCCACCGTGAGCTGATAGCTTATAATTTCCTTTTTTCCTTTTTTTTTTTCTCTTAAAAGGATAATAATTTTCTGTTTTGATAAAAAATACATAGCTTATAATATGGAAAATTAGTTGTATGAAAAGACAACCATTAAAAAAACCCTCTATATCGTATTCTAACTGAGTGATTTGGATATATTATGCAGTAATTCCCCGGGTTTCAAACTGATACATGAACCAAGGGGGGAGGAATACAAAAACATTTTTTTTTTCTTACAAAAATGCATGTAATTATAAAAACATTTATGAAGCACTTATGTGTCTTATTGATTAGATGTGGATGCGATGTCTCTTCGTTTGATCGAAGTCTTGATTATGAAAAGAAAGTAGGTTGCATTTACTAATTGTTATATAATTCTACAATAATCAAATGTGATTGTTATTTATTTATTAAGGAGTTCCACTTCCACAAGACTTTTGAAATATACATAGAATGTGTTATGGATAAATTCATATGAGGTGGATGTCCATTATCGGCTCATTAGAATGTTTTATAATACTTGTACCACAAACTAAATTCTAGTTTTGTATCTCTATATATATTGTCTTATGACTTATAAATAATATAACAACAACAGTTCCAACATTTTTTTCACAACACGTTATCAACACGAAACCCTAGCCACCTGAGCAAATATAAGTTTTTCTCTTCATATTAGTTTTTGTACGATTTATGCACATCTAATATGTTATCAATTATATATGTGTTTTTGTACGCTTTATGCACGAATTATTTTTTCTCAATTATTTATGCATTTTTGTACGATTTATGCACGATTTATCTGTTATCAATTATCTATGCGTTTTTGTACGATTTATGCACGAAATACTTGTTAATATTGATCTGTGTTTCTGTAAACCAATTTATGCACGGATTATAAGTTGTTGATTTTTGATTATTTATGCATGATGTCACACAAACCCAATTTTTGCACGAGTTATATGCAACTTCTTGTTTGTTTTTGCATATATCTGTTTTACCCCTATTCTGCACAGATAATAGATAATTGTTAATAAAGTGAAACTGTATTACTAACATAGTACTTAATGATCTTATTTGATAGAAATTATTGAGACATGTTTAATATTCATCACGTCTTGATGTCGTTTCCGTTCTCCGTTAGTGGCTGCTCCGATTTATCTGTTATCAATTATCTATGCATATAAGAGATAAGTATTTTATGATTTAAATATATCGTATTGTCATAGTATGGGTTGAATAATTTATGTTAGTTTAATATTATGATAAACTATAATTTAATAATAAAATTTGTTTAACCTAATTTTTACGGAATTTTGGGTTATAAAATTTGCACTATTTCTGTCATTTAATAAAATATTGTTTTACTCAAATTTTGCATGGAGTTATTTTAAATCAAATTTTGTATTGATTTTATTATATCCCAGATTTTGTACAGATATAACCATCTCTCGTATTTAAATCTTAGTATAATTATATGTTACCGTAAACTATAAGTTTAATATAAACCAGAAGTTTATTGAAATCAGAAGTTAATTGAAAATCTCATTCATGTTTTTTACCATAATCGGTTAAGCCATTCCGGTTTTAGTAATGATGCGAAGGAAATAATCATTGGTTTTTCACCACCTAATTAATTTGGATTCTATCAATTTTTTAGTATACAGTTACAAAGAGAGTTTGTGGATAGATCACCCACTTAATATATTTGTTATTAACCCACAACCATATGTTTGTGAGGATACTTGGTTAATTGATAATGCTGGTGAATTCTATTGGAATATAAATATTCGCATCAGGCCAATGAATTATTATGAGATCTCCCCATCACAATTGGCTTTGGTCAGAAACCATATATTTCTCATCTTAAAGTTTTTGAGTGTTGCTATACCACATCAATCTAAGATGGGACATCAAATGAGGTTAGAAAAGTATGTTGGATATATAACTCAAGTGGAGACTGTTATTTAAGTGAGTCAGTATTTTCAATATAAGGGGGAGAAAATAAACAGCTGAAAAAGAAATATATTGAAAAGAGTTATCAATGATTGATCCTCGTTGTAGTAAAGAATGTGAACTACAAAGATAACTCATATACAAATGTGTATTAATTGACAGACGCTTACTGGCCGAATCTAATGATGAAGTCACATATTTTAGCTATGTTCCGATTATAATTGATGTCCGAGAAGGATAATATCAACTGCAAAAGAGTTCCAAAGATAAAAATCTTCAAAAAATAAAAGAACAAATATTGAAAAATAGCAGAACCGAGGTAAAAATGATCTCTATAAGAAATGTTAAGGATCTCTATAAGAGATACTAGACATGTCAAATAAAGAAATTTAGGTACCTAGTAATGATAATGATAAAAGATTTCAAGTAGTTGATTCATGTATGGAATTGAACCATAAAACAAATTGATGTCGTAATATTTGTGCATGCAATGTAGCAGTTGATGTAAGTATGAAAAATCGAGGATCATAAACCGCGGTATAGAAAATAAATAAAAGAAAGTTGAAAAGTGTATACAAAATGATTTGACCAATCATTAAAGATAAGTATTTGGACCAGTAGTACGTACACCTGAATGTGTAAAACATGTGTGATAAAAGAAATGAAAAATGTGAAATTGTGAGAGATACATAAAAGTTCTTAGAAAGACATGGAACTCATTGCACATAAATTAAAAAATAGTGATTTTGTCTATTTTATCCATCACTAATATAATAGACATTTTTTTCATTGGTCATTACATTAAAATAATAGGGATAATACTTTAAATTTTGTAAAACAACATTTATAATAAAAAAATTTAAATAATAAAACAACACTTAATATAAAATAGAAAGAGTATCAAGTAACATAGTGTTGAGGCTGTTGTCGTGGTGAAACAGTCAAGGAAGAGCGGTGATGGAGAGGCTGTTGTCGATTTCTCCTTGGGGATCCTGCCACCTTTAGAGATTCATCGCTGGTTTGGCCATGGAGTTTCTCATGGATGAGTCTCATCTATTCAGAAGAAGGGATCTGGGTTAGGTGGGTCGTTGTGCAGGTTTGGAGACCGGAGATGGATATGAAGAGATTTCAAAAATAAGTAGAATCTAGCTAAATGAGCTTAATGAAATAGAGATACAAATTGAAATTTAGATAGCTCACTGAGATTTATTAGATGCAAGGAAACTGAAGGAATGAAATTTAAATCAAGAACACCAACATCAAATTGATTCTTAGATTAAAATCATGAAATGAGAAAAGAAGAGTTGCTATGCATATTTATATGAAACTACTTGTGATAAACCCTAAATATATGAGCTAATATAGGTTTGTCAATATTGGTTTGAATTTCGTTGTGAGTCTCTCTCATAGGATATTCCGACAATTTCGTTTCTGTTCTGGTGTCTTTTTGTTTGATAGATTTTTTTTATCCGCCGGATTTAAATCATGTTATGATTTTAGATTCTCTTTCCCTCCCATTTTTCTTTGGCCTGTAATTCCTTTTCACGTGTAGTCAGGTGCTCCTTTTTTTTCCGGTGAACTTTTGGTCTGATTTCGTTCACGGTAACTACTGTTCCAATCTCTTTTCTGGGTTTTTAATATAATTGATTATTAAAAAAAAATTATCAAAAAGAAATTAAACAAGCCTATATTTTGCATAAAGTTTTGAGAAAAGCAAATAAAATGAAAACAAACAAAAAATTCAAAGATATTTAAAAAAAGAATAAGAAAGAGTATATATTAGCAACTTTATGTCAAAAATAAACAAAGGAGATTTTTTAACTCATGAGTCATTGCCTTATTACCGCAATAATTATTTTGCCTATAAATGTTTTTGACTTTCATGTAGTAAAAAATCCTCATTTTATATCTTTATTTTTTGGTCACAAGTCAAAGATCCTCATTTAAGAAAAAAACAAGAACATGGAAGAAATGATGGCCATGACCACTCTTTCCAATTATAAATACACCACCTTTTCATTATTCTGCTGAAAATTTGAAAATACATCAGAGCATATCTTCAAAAAGGATCAATCTTGTTTTTAATAAAAACTGTTCTGGAAATGGGATATTCCAAATTGTTGGTTACATTCACTCTCGTGGTTATGGTGGCCATTTCCTATGACCTCTTCTTCGGTATGTCTCTGGACATATACGATTATTAACTTTACTTATTCATATGGTTTTTTTTGGTTGTTTTTTTTAATTAGTTTATATGATGCTTGTGGGAATAGGAGTAAATGCGAAAACTGTGCCTCCAACTTGCTACGAAAGTTGTACCGGGACATTTCAAGATGATGCATGTAACAAAATGTGTGTAGGATTGGCTTATAGAAATGGTAGCTGCATTTATCCTCCTCCTATTAATGGTCCTCCTCCTAAACGACCTTACTATAAGCGATGTTGTTGTAACCCTATAAGCGTTGTTCTTGGACCTCCTTCTCTTTGATCAATATATTTGAAATATAAATTTCCTTTATATATTTTTTATTGCAAATACATCAAAACCTCTATTAATTAATAATTTTGGAACTTTGATATTTTATTTATTTATAGTGATTAATTTATTTTATAAAAAATAAAATAAAACAATTTATGTGAAATCTTTTATACTGAAATTTAATAAGCATACGAGTTAAATTAATATAAATAGCATATTACTAATATTTTGTGAACTATCAATCTTGAAATCTTGTTTTAAAAAATTATATTTAGAAAAACAACAAATTGAATTCGTCATACAAAACTCAGATTGGTGGTGCAATGCTAATATTTAGATAAGTTCTCTTTAACTCATTATTCATAAACTTAAGATATAGATTAGTGATCTCAATGATCATAAAAATAGATTTAATAGTCTCTTACAATACTGAAATGAAAGTAATATATGTGTATAGATAAAAAACAAATTGTGGTTACTATATGTAACGTTAGATTATAAAGTTAAAATGATTATATATAGTTGATTTACAACCGATAATGCTTATAGCAATATTTATACTGTTTAAAATGATTTACAAATTTTTGCAGTTCAACAACATAATACCATGTAATCTAATAAGAAAATATATATATATATACAAGAAAATTAGAAAAATATAGAGAAAGTTCAAATGCATAAAAATATTATATACTTATCTTACTTCTATTTGTATATATTCATAGAATTATTAATTTATGATATTATTCGGACCATATATCTACATATTTACATTTTAAAAGATTATCATATTATTTTATCGAATTTTGCTCATTTTTACAGGACCGGAGAATTTTATTATCTTATAGAATTTATTAATGTACCGAGTATTAATTTATAGATCGGTTTTAATGTACCTACGATGAAAAAACATAAAAAATCTTATTTATTGAGAAGATATAAATCTTTAATTTTATAAAAGTCTAATTTCAATAGTTATTTTCGTAATTTTCTTTCTTGATTTTTTTATATAAGTTATAATTGCGAATTGCGATTGCCATATAACGAAAACTTATCAGTATATAATTTTGATAGAATTGTAAAATGTTCATCAAGTATTGTCATTTTGCAAGATCCTGAACTACAGAAATGTAAAACAAATCTTTTGTGGATTTTAATTCATTTGTTTTGTTAGTCAATTCCTAAACAGGTTAATTAATGGTCAATTGGTCCATAAATCTGTATGGCAAAAAGATAAACAACGAATTTATGGTCATGAATATAAGTAAGGACCAACACCATTTCGTGTAACTATAAATAGACTTAATACATGCCTGCAAATTGATAAGTAAGAAGAAAAAACAAAACAAAACACGATTTAGTTAAATCATTCGAAAGTGTGTAAGAAATTGAATTGTATGAAGATGGCTTCCTCAAAAATGTTGGTTGTATTCATCCTCACCGTTCTCATCGCGGTTTCCTCCGTTCAGTGCCAAACAAATGATCTTGTCTCCGGTATTTATATATTTTTATTATTTTGATTTTTTTTGTTTTGGAAAAGCTCTGATTCTAAAATTTCAGCATCAATTGCTAGTAACTCTTTAGTTCAAATCATCAAATTTTATTTTTCTAAATTGCTTCTGGTTTTTAATTATGTAAAAACTGTGGATTTTTTTAATAAATATTAGGAGTAGTTTTAGTTATTTGTGTGTGTGTACGTTTTATCAATAAATTGAATTGGGGTTTTCTTATTAGATAATTTTCCATCGGCCGAGGCTTCGAGTCAACTGTGTTTCAATCCTTGCACTCCCACACTTGGCAACAAAGAGTGCAAAACAATTTGTGTGAATAAGAAATACAAAGATGGTTCTTGTATTGGTTTTGGAATTCCCCCTACTGCCAAATATTGTTGTTGTAATGATTAATAAATTATTAACTACTGTTTGAATAATAATAATAATAATATTGATATATATATATATATATATATTTTAATCTATTGAATAATAACATAAGTTTTGAGATGAGCACATTTTATTGATTATGTTGATATATTTTGAGTCCAATCATACGTTTCTTCCAATAGCACGTGAATCTCGTTGGCCGGTCAGCAAGTTGGAAGATAGATTAGCAAACCCAGTTAATTTATGGTTGAATTAGGGTGTATACTATATACTCTTGCTCTTTTTCAATAACTTGAATTAGGGCAAAATAAAATATTTATTTATTTTTTAAAAGTTTTTTTAAAAGGATTTTTATTAAAATAAAATTTTGGACCCCTATTTTTTTAATTAATATTTTGTAAATTTATAATAAAAATATTTTGTTACCTTATCAAATCTAATTTTTAAAATATTTTAACTATTATATATATATACAACATTTTATATAAAAAAATCAGACCCATAATTATTAGGACACGACTCCAGATTGTCGCCCCTCCAACCCTTCTATATCAGTCGACACATATAGACACCCACCTAGCGGCTTCTGCGTTGCCTATGAACTACAGAGGCACATTGGTTCTAAGCGACGAATAACTCTTCTTTGAAACTATCGATCATGGCTTCGCTTTGCCTCGCCGGCTAGTCATACCACATCACCACCAGAGATGAAACGGGTGAGATCACCGCTTCAGACGAACACATGAACTCTGGCAAGGAAAAAAAAAAAGACAAACCCTTTCCAACAATCGTTTTGAAGGATCTGAAAAAAGAATTAAAAAATCGCCTCAATATGTCTTTTAGAGACAGAATGCGGAACGATTGTCGTTCGTTGGTCTCATAGTTCTTGTTGCTGTACACATAATATATACAAATTATTTATTGGACAATTCTTTTAAATAGAACAAAATAAATTTTTTTTAAAAAAATAACACATTTTTTTTATTTATGCCATAAATCGCATTTTTATTTAAAAAACAATTCTCTTATAGCAAAAATCGCATAAATTCATATTTTTAGGGTTTAGAATTTATGGTTTAAGGTTTTTTAAACCTTAAAACTTACTTTCCACCCCAAAAAACTATACCATAAATCTTAAAATAATCAACTTATATCAATAAATTAAATTATTATCCTTTATAAAAATATTATTTTTTACATGAAAAAGTATGTTATTTTTGGAAAAAAACTTAGTTTAATGATATTTGAAGGAATTTCTCTTATTTCTTTTAGTAGGAGGATAATATAAATACAGAATTTCAGCATCGTTATTGTAGTTTTAATCTTTATATATATATATATATATATATATAAAGTGTATGGACCACGCTATTTATGGTCATGACTCATGAATATATATGTATGTCATATACCTTGTCCTGGACCAAAAACTTACAGCTTCACTATAATGTTATTAATGTACATTTTTTGTCAAATTAATTAGTCTAATTAAAATGTATCTTTATATCAGTAATATATTGCGTAGGACATTTAAATGCAGCGTTGAATATGGTCAGTTGACCACTTTTGTCAAATTTATTTATTTGTATTATGGTTAGTTTTTTAATTCATTTGTTTTGTTAGTCAATTGCAATAATGGTCAAGTACTATGAATGGCAAAAAGTTAAGTAACAAATTTATGGTCATGAATATACGTAAGGAGCACGAACTATGTCGTGTAACTATAAATAGACCTTAATACATGCCTGCCAATTGATAAGCAAGAGAAAAACAAAACACAATTTAGTTAAATCATTGGAAAGTGTGTAAGAAATTGAATTTTATGAAGATGGCTTCTTCAAAAATTTTGGTTGTATTCATCCTCGCCGTTTATATCGCGGTTTCCTCCGTTCATTGCCAAACAAATTATCTCCTCTCTGGTATTTATAAATTTTTATTATTATTTGCAATATTTTTTCTTTTTTCTTTCTTTTTTAAAGCTCAATCAGCATCAATTGTTAAAATAACTGTTTTAATCATAACATTTTCTTTTTCTAAAAGAAATTTCTTCTGATTTTTAAATTAGCACATCATGCGTTTAAAAAAAATATCAGGAGTAGGTTTACTTATTTGTGTGTGTATACATTTTATCAATGAATAAAATTGGGTTTTTCTATTAGGTAATCTTGCACCTGGCGACGCTTCGGGTCAAGTACTGTGTTACCATCGTTGCACTCCTAAACTTGGCAACAAAGAGTGCAAAGCGCTTTGTTTGACTAAGAAATTCAAATATGGTTCTTGTCTTGGTTTTGGAACTCCCCCTGAGCAATTCGTTTATTGTTGTTGTAATAATTAATAAATTGTTAATTGTTGTTTGAACAATAACAATATTGATATGTGTTTTCTTTATCTATTGAATAATAATAACATAACTTCTGAGATCAGCACATTTTATTCCATAAAATACATTGTATAATACAAATAATCAGCACATTTTATTTAAATAAAAGCTAACCAATGGTAAAATACATTGTATAATACAAATAATCACAAAAAACAAATATATTAAAAGTTTGCATTGAAACGTAAGACAATCAAATAAATTTAAACAACAAATTCATTAAAACATTTTTTATATTGAAACATAGGAAATATATATTGTTTCTTTTATATTTCATTTCATTTTGTTAGTTTATTTTATTTTATGGTAGCAAGGTTCAGTGAATGGTTAGGCATATATATTGTTTTCAGTGACCCAAGAGATTAGAATGGACAACATATTGATTAAATAATATTATATGTATATATATTTACATATACATAAATGTCATTCAGTCAATTAGAGAATTAGATAAGTAGCATCAAGCTACTACTTTAGTTTATGTTCTGTGTACCTGACGTTCAAAACCAACCTAACTATCAATAATATTGTTTTATATTTATTTTTCACTATAAAAATGACATTAAAGCTATATTAGTTTTTCTCTAGCATATCAGCATGTGGTGATTGTAGTTTTTCTTCTAAATATTATTTCATTTTTCTTATAAAAGTATAGAAAATTGATTTTCATGTATATAACATAACATACATGCTCATAAGTCAATTAACAAAAAAAAAAAAGTCAACCCAGATAAACATCTTGAGGGACCTAATACCTGCTTGGCTGCTTCCCTTACTGATAAATACTGAAGTTCCCATAATTAATTTAAAAGGACAATATTAGCCAAGAGTGATAATAACGATCAAGACTTAATGCGTGATTTGTATTTATGTTAATCATAACTCAATAATGTAGATAAAGCAAAGATTGACTATATATCTCATCTCACTGTATGAACAGTTTTATAAATTGGGTTTGGTGTCTCAAACAACGTTGACTATATATATCTTCTTCTTTTTTATCTCTCATGCATATACATTTTCTTTTAGTGGACATATAACTATTTATATCTATCTTTTAGGTGTACGTTTATTCATTGTGCATATTCAAACTAATCATAAGATAATACAAGTCGATCTTTTCTTTTTTCTTATATTTTAAAATTGAAAACTAACTTTCTAAGCGTCTATGACCAAATTATACATCTAATCATTATTATATATATTCTGCTCCACCAAATGTGTTCTTAATCATCTAAACTCAAGATGGTACAAATACAATAAATGATATATATACAGAAAATTTCGTACAAGTAGAAGACCTTTCTAGTGTAAACAAATTAATGGAAACTTCTTCGAATTAAAAAATTAGTAGATAAAAAATCACGACAAAGGCAAGATAAATGATACACTAAGCTCTTAAAATACTATATATGTAACACACTTTACACACATATCAACTATTTTATGAACTTTTGCGTTAAAACAAATGGAAAATTCTTCGCCTAAGCTATTAAAATACCAAGTATGTAACAGAATTACAAACCCCAATAAAAATAAAAATAAAAACAAATAAGATCAAGAAGAAGAAATATATATTATGACAGATTCAAAGCATTATTATTGTGATTATGAAACATCAACATGTCGCTACCGTAACTCTCTCTATCATCTTCGCTTCCACCATTGATATAAACAGTCGAAGACGAATTCAACGGTGTCGAGCTGCTAGACGAAGTTTCCGGTAGCATTGACGAACTAAAATCCCAACTGGCTTTGAAATTCTCACCGTCGTTAATTTCATAGTTTCCGGTTAAAGGGACTTGGCTATTAGATGGGTCACCTGAACCGGTATAAGTGAGATAATCTCCCAAGTATTCTCCATTGTTTTGCCATTGAACCGGTGGTGTGGAGTTGAGCAAACCGGTGAAAGTGGTTTGGTCAGTGTTTAACGCGGTTTGAAGCTGTTGGTTTGTTTGGTGATGTTGGTAGGATTCGGTCTGAACGTTGTTGAGAGAGGCAGTGAGGTGATGCAAGACTTCGGGATTAAGACTTGAAGTAGTGAGATCAAATGGAGTATTCATCGGTTGCGACATAGATTTGAAGAGAGATGAGGTAAGGAACGAGGATAGCTGAAGAATATTGATTCGGGGACAATGAGTCACCGGATCAATCCCCATTCGTAAGAGTTTCTTTTTTATATGTGTGTTCCAATAATTCTTTATTTCGTTGTCTGTTCTTCCCGGCAAATGAATAGCAATGGCAGACCATCTATAGAGAAGAGAAAAATCGAAAATTAAATTAAAATTAAAGTGTGAAGTATATTAGCTGCCTAAAGAGTTGAAAATCGAAAGCTTAGCTTTAGACATTTGACCTTGATAGTGCTTATGTTCTTGTTTTCTTTTCAGTTGAATTAAATAAAATATGCAAGTAATATTCTTAGAAAATGTTAAGACATGGAAGTCCAACGAAGTAGGTGTAGTAGTGGAAAACTAAGTCACTATATTTAATTTTGAATGATACGTACAAAAACTATTAAACAACTTTTGAAGATAGACTAACTTGTTTCCAAGAAGACGATGAAGTTGAATGATAGTTTCTTCCTCTTGAAGAGAGAACTCTCCTCTCTTGATATCGGGTCTTAGATAATTCGTCCATCGCAATCTACAACTCTTCCCGCATCTTTTTAACCCTTTTGATTTACACAAAAATGGAATATATGAATGTTTTAAATGTAAACACTAACGTTGACATTTACATGACATAACATGTTAATAATCAGTAAGTTTTAAACATAAACCTAAACACAAAACGCAAGAATTTTTTTTTTTGCAACCGATAAGAATTGTGCGTATGTGTATATATAGAAATTTACCGGCGTTCTTGGGGAGGGTTCGCCATTTTCCGGGACCGTGCGTTTGAATATAGCCGACGAGCTTCTCGTCTTCCTCCGGAGTCCATGGCCCTTTCTTCACTTCACTTTCCTCCGAGCTTGAAGATTTTCCCATCTCTTTTCAAATGTGAGAGAGATAGAGAAGGAGCTAATAGTTTTGAGAACTTGATTACAGAGAATATATGTTTTTTTTCATGAATATGTATATATATATATAATATGTATAAGGTATATGCAAAGTCAGGTCAAGGAGATTCGGTACCGTCCTTCCATCATCTATCTAAATACGTGTCTTTTTCTTGATGAAATACGGAGGAAAAAAGGAAGTAGAAAACAACAGCTTATTATGTTGACAAAACAAAAGCGGGTAAATTTTTAATATATCTTTAAAGCCTTGATAACAAACAAAAACCTCTAACCAAAGAAAAAAGTACTAAAAGTTAAAAAAAAAAAAAAAA
>VBRH01000626.1:55125-65562 GCA_014578085.1 Cardamine resedifolia | reverse complement strand
TATATCACCATTAAATTGCCAAAAAAGATTGAAACTTTACTCTGATTTCTCATCACAAACCTGATCGAGATTGATAACGCCGTGAAGAAGACGATGATGAAAATACAGGGGGACAATCGATCCACGAATTCGAATCCATTTCTTCTTTATTCGTTAAAAATTACAAATACAAGATCAAAAATTTACAGGATAAGTTATTGAAATTAGGAAGAAATCGAATCTAATTAACCAAACCTAGAAAGATGGAAGAAGAAGAGAGAAGTGGAAAGAAGAGCAACTGGTTCGTAGAGTTTATTTGTTTGTATTTACAGTCTTGACCATACCGAAACAAGTGGTTGTGTTCTACCGCGTTTATGTTTTGCTTTGGCACGCGTGACTTTTGTGATTTGTTGTGGTAGTGACATATATAAAATATCATAAATTATATACAAAATATCGTAATTATTTTTTATTATTTTAATTTTAAAATTATAATATCAGAATCATCAAATCCAAATAAAATAATTAGTCAAAATATCAACAAAACTAAATTTCATTTAAAACATTTATCTGTTATTTTATAAATCACATAATAATATATTCTAAAATATTTATAAAACCCAATTTGAAATTTTTTATATTAAATTTTATTTTATATTTTTAAAATAAATTTAATATTACTATTTTAATTTTAATCTAGTGTAATAATGGTAGTAGACACATATTTGATATGCTGAAATTTTGAGATACCAAATTTGATATGTTAAATATGATAAAATAAATATTTTGAACTATCCAAAATAGGTTAAAATTAAAATAGTAATATAAATTTTGTATTTCTCTTACGTCTCTCTTGAAAATGCTTATGAGTCACATGTTAAGAAAAAATTTTAAACTATTTTAGAAAAATGCGGGTAATTGTTAACTATTTTAGAAATTTTTTTAACTATTTTTAAAATATTTGGGTAATTGTTTTTTAACTGATGAACCTAATTTGGTATCATGAAATTCTATTGGTGTAGTTGAGCACATGACAAATAATATTTTATGCATGTCACTATGTAAAATTAATAGTTTATTTAGTTATGAAAACATTAAATTAGATTAGTTCGTATGTGTAACTATATCGTGGTTTATTATGTGGTTGAGAATCATTTTTCATTTCAACCAACTATTTGAATTATTATCCCATAAGTAATAGCAATTTCAGTTCTATCGATGTGGCCTACAAAACTATTTACTAATCATAGTGTATTTAATGTACTGTTCATATAATTTAGTCTACATCATACCAAACAAAAAAAATATATATATGTTATGTACTAACTATGGATTCATTTAAAAATATATATAAATTTAAACCGCAGTACACTGTTTCCGCCTTTTTCCCTAAACAAATCTATTGTTTAGTTTACTAATGGTTTAGTTCATCATGTAGGCAACATCCATTCAAAGTATATTGCAACAAAATATAGAACTTTAAAGAGAATTAAGAATGTACTTTCTAAGGATTTTTACAAAGCGAGAAAAAAAATTAAAATCAATTAGAAGAGTATTGGATATTTTCGAATTTAAGAGGATAAGACTATTTTAAGATTGATGATGATTTAAAAGTTAAATTCCAGTTCTTTTATTCTATTGATTTGATAGGTGGAAGTGTTGAGACTTTCATAAACCCTAACCTATAATCAACAAAATCACTTTGAGAGATCACGATATAGAAATCTTCTTCTCTATTGTGAATGGTTCAAGTCTATAACACATCTGCAAAATTTATTAATAATTTAAGGGCAAAATTTTTTAAAAAGTTGTTATGGTGGAGTAGTTAAGTCCATCTGATTCCTCTCTCAAAATGACTACTCCAACGTCCAACCCTTAACCTTACAAATTTTTGTAATTTCTTTTATGAACGGGCCAAAAAGATTTTGTTTTATACAAAGTTGATTGGCTAGCAGTTCATAAAATTTGGTTGTATAGATTAGGTTTATATCATTAAATATTTTTTCTACATTACAAAGAAGTTTCTCTCAAGGCGGCGATATGACCGATTCTATAACCACAAATGTTTACTATTGAAAACACAAATAATGTCGAGAGCTTCCCAAGATCTTTTGACCTAGATTTCGATAATACCTTATGTTAATTAGACATTGATTGACTTTTCCAGAATTTTATACCGGATTCTGCTATACCAAAGCATGCTAATGGCCTGAGATTTTCAGCAGTGCTCCTTTAAACAAGTCTATCATATTGATGATGATTATATTTTTCATATTGACTACAACCTTTTTCAAAAAAATTCTTATATTATTTTATATTGTTTTCTAATAATTTTTTCCTCCTTTAACTTGATTAAATATTATTTTTTATTTTCACCAATTTAGTTCTTTTTGATTTTTTAAAATTTTATTTTTATTTTATTTGAACTTTTCTATTATAATATATATTTTTTAAGTATCATGTTTACTTAGATATTACTTCTTTTTTTTCAAAAGAACAACAATCTAACCAACCAAAATGAAGTTTAAAAACTTTTGAATCAATGAGTGATATTTGGATAGAAGTTAATGGTAGTACCACCATAACTAAATGTTTGATTGGTTCAGCCGCAACCACCCGCAAATATTACGATTGCGGTTACAAGCGTTTAAAAACAATCATAAAACCTGGTATATGCTGTTATATACCGCTAGATTAACAAAAATCTGCTTTTAGTTAGCGTTTGCGGCTACGGTTGGTTAAAAAAATTATTTTCATTTTTAATCTATAATGCTAATAAAAATTTACAAAATAAAAAAAAAAAAATAAACCAACTTTTATTTTCTCTTATCAAATATTATCATATTAAATTCTTAAATGTTTTATATATGTATTCTCTAAACTAAAATATATTTATAAGTATGAAATTATACTTTTATATATAAAAGTTTCAAACCTCTTAAAATAAATAATTTTAATTAGTTATTTTAGAATTTATTGAAAACTAGATTTTTAAATTTTTATTATATCAATACAACTTTTTGTTCCTATAAATTTTATATTAAACCCCTACCCCAACCTATGTCAACCAATCAAAAAGTTTTCACAAACACACATATTTTTAATTATTAAACTAGTCATATAAATCGTTTAATAATGCTTATAATCGTAACCACAAACTTTCACACCCGTAACAAAATCCACTGCATTTAAACCAGTCACCTAGGAGGGGATTATTGGATAGTGATTAATTAGAATTTTGAGGATTATAATGATTGCAAAGTTTAATGAATTTTTAGAGAGTTTTTTAAAAAAATCACAAATTTTTAAAGATTTTCTCATAATATCACATTACCAGCTAAAATTTTGAAAGTCATTAAAAATTGTTTCATAAAAACAGTTTTTTTTAAAATCAATCAACGAATAACATTAAATTTTAATATAAAATGAAAGTTAGTTAAAATATTTTTTATCCAATAACTCATGACTTTGAATGAATTTCTAAAACCATCAATTCAATAACACATGACTTTTAATAAATTTTAAAAAAATTTAAAAATATTAAACCAATAATACATGACTATAATAGAATTTTTATAATTCAATATTGAATAACACTAAACGTTTCAAAAATTATAAGTCTTTAAAAATAACAAAACTAATAAGACTCTTTCTACGTCATTCTTATATTTGGAGATATTGTATTTTGAAATGATTGGTTGAGTTTTTATCTCATTATGTTTTATTAGTCAAATTATTGACTTCTAGTCTTCTAGACACTAACTGAGTCTTCGGGACCTATGTTCTCTGTAGAGTTGTTTGCAACAGATTTTTATGGAGCAATTGTAGCTATTGTCTACCTCTGTTTTTTTTTTATTCGTAGTCCTTCCTTTTTTTCAAACTCAATTAATTTTTTTAACACATAAAACCTATATATCTGAAATAGTAATTGTTAAACGAGTAACACGTGTGTATATTTTATATGATAATTATTCGGAAAGAAATTTCACAATCTAAATATTCTGTTGCTACGATAATGATTTTATGGGCCCCACTTCTTATTTTTCTTTTTAAAGAAATGGTTTAATATCATTTCGATAAACATCAATTTTTTTTAGGTTAAAAGGATAAAAGGTAACTCTCAGAAAGTGACGCAGAGTGTTAGATGCAGTGCCATCGATCGTCAACTATGGTTGAGAAACATCATGAAGACGATGGATGTAATCCTAACTCCTCCGATATGTTTTCTGGCTATTTTCCTAAGGGTTTTCGAGTGTTAGTATTTGATAAAGATCAAGACTATCTTATGACATTGGAGAACCATCTCAAAGAGTTTCATTACGAAGGTAACTTTTTTTTGGTTAATTTAGGCGTTTTCAAAGTAGATCAAGTGATGTTAAATTTTATGAAGTCCAACGTTTACGGATGCTTAACCTTAAATGAGAAAATTGTTCATTTTATGTTAATATAGAGAAAACCTAAAAAACTTCCCTCAAATTTTGTCAAAATATATTCGAGATCCGAAACCATGGTTTTTTTCCTATGTGTTTTTGACCACAATAAATTGCAGTGACTTGTTGCAACGATGAGGAGAGAGCTATGCATCTACTCCGTAACCATACGAATAGGTTCGACATTGCTCTCATAGAAGTACAAAAATCAGATGGTGATAAACTCCGGTTACTTTCGGAGATCAGATCTGAAATGGATATTCCAATCATCAGTAAGAATCTAATCATATATATTTGATATAATAACTTCACTCATAATGTTATTTACATTTTGAACTAAGTGTATTTTCGAAATGCAACAACAAAAAGCATTTTTTTTTTAACCGCAGTAATGTCTAAAGACGACTCACTAGAATCGGTGATCAACTGGATTAGTCACGGTGCTTGCGACTATCTTCTAAAACCTTTAAGACTCGAAGATCTACGGTTCATATTCAAACACGTGGTAAAGATGATACAAGGAAAGAAGAGTGTGGTGGTCGGAGAGGTAGAAGAGAAAGCAGGTGGCGATAGGTCATCCTCTGTAGATTCCACCATAAAAAACCCTAACAATAGAAAAAGAAGAATTTTCCCTGATGAACAAGTCAACGAGGAAGATCAAGATCATGATCGTGATCATACTTCCACCTCCAAGAAAAGACGAGTAGTTTGGGACGACGAGCTTCACAAAAAGTTTACTGACGCCGTGGAATATATTGGCCACCACAGTGAGTCACAATACACTAGTGTTCATAGTTACTATTTTGACATTTTTGTTATAATTTATATGAATAATGAGTTTTTCATGCAGAAGCTGTTCCTAAGAAAATTTTGGAGATTATGAATGTTGAAAACATCAGTCGAGAAAACGTAGCCAGCCATCTTCAGGTAACGTTTCTTCTTATATATATATAACCGGGCTTAGACTTTTAAACCTCCAAAACAAAAATAAAACATATATGACTTTAATAAGTATATTCTCTTAAATAGCATAAAATTAAATTTTTGTATCATATATATCACATATTTTTATTTAGATCATATATAATTTTTTTATTAAAATATAATTTTTTTGTTAAAATATAATTTTTTTATATAACACAAATTCTTCACCATCATGTTTTTTTATTCTAGGATTTAGGGTTTAGACCATAAACCCTACCTCCTAAAAACTATACTTAAATCTTAAAATAATTAATCCAAATTAAAAAATTTAAATTATAAATTTTGTAAAATGTTATAAATATCCCGTAACATTTTTAGGGCTATTTTTAACAAAAAAACTTCATTTAGTGTTTTTTTTATAAAGAATTTCATTATAAATAATGCTCTTGATAATTAAAAGAATCTCTGATTATGATAAAACCATTTTAACTTTTACGAAAAACTATTATTTATATAGTTGGGGATTTATGTATGATATTGTTTTTGTATACACTTAGAAAACTATTCAACACTTAGTCAAAAATATTCAAACTTCATATAATAAACCTCTTGGCTCGAACGAGACTTACAAAACTAAAAAATCCAGAAATGGATCGTTCCCAACCAGAATTTTAAATTAATATATATATATAGATAAGTTCGTTCTTCGTTTCCATCATTTTCTCACAAAATCTCGTCCAAAATTTATAACTTTCTATCACTAGAATTTTACCAAGATTTTTTTCATGATTGAATTTAGAAAATTTATATACCTAAAACAAACTTTATCATATAGATGAGTATGTAAAAAGTTTCTGGCTAATATCAAAACTGTGGCCATTCATATGATCACGAGATAGTTACGATATAAACCTATAGCCATGGCTACATGAATGGATACATAAAGTTTAGTGGCTAACTAGCCATTGATCTGACCACTAGTGAAGTTCTCTGGTTCCAAGAGCCACAATTTGAATACTTTCCATGGCCCTGCAGCTACAAATAATTCATCGTTTATATGTGGCTACAGAACAGCAAATGGCCCACGGAATATTGCTTACCTAGTTTTAATAATCCTTACTATGACGTTAGCCATTGACAAACGACAACAACTAATTAATTATGACCTAAGTTGCATTAACTTGCCTGTGTTGTCCCTTTCCTGTTTCTGAAATGTTTTGAAAACACAAACTGTTGGAAACAATTTCAGAAACAATGAGGAAATGTGGTGGAAACACGATTCCTCAAATTATAGTTTAGAAATGCATCGTTTTTTCGTTTTAGAAAGTAAATAATTTGGAAACATTTGATATATAACAAAAAAAAAAACTCTCTCCTCCTCTCTCAACGAAACAAAAGAGGATCTAGGTTAAGTCGCGCTGTCGGTGTCAAAATTCGACGCCGCCTCCGACGTGTCTCCTGCTCAACACGTCACTCCGACGAGTTTTCTCTCTATAACTTCATCTTCTTTTCTCCCTCCTCCATTTCTCTCCATAGATACTCCTCCTGTGAACAAGCTGCACCGCAACTCCCATTTCACGCACCACCTCACCTGCTCCATCTATGTGAGATGGATTCTCTTATGCCATCGCCAATTAGAAGTTTGGAGCAAGATTTCATAGAAATTCCGAGATCCATGGAACCTCAAAAGGTGTCACATAAGGCTTTTGCCAGTGTGCCAAAAATTGGGACTCAGTCTCATCTTGATATCGGAGCTTGGACTTCCCCTTTAAAGCCTCCTACGATTATCCTATCGGCAGTCTCCACCCTCCGTAAATCAGTAGAACATATGCTCTCTAATATCTCGTCTAACTCTGATTGGCCGTCTCTCTCTGTTGGAAATCAGCCTCAAAGCCAAAAATCTCAAGGTCCAACGAGAATGGTTCTGGAATCTGTTCTAGATGCTTCCACTCGCTTATGGATTCTTCAACGTGGATTGTGGCATGTGGATGACTGTCTCATGGAGTCTTTCTGCTTCCTTAGATTTACCAGAGATTTCTACGGTTCTTGTCTGGATTACTCTCAGAAACATCCCATGCCAATTATACTCTATTCCAAGTATTAGTTGGGTTGTTTCTGGAGTGGGAGCTCCAGTGCTAAGATTCTAGTAGAAGTTGAACTACATAAACCATTTCCTCAAAAAGTTGCAGCTGAAGATAGTAACAGTACAATCTACATGGTTGATGTGGACTACTCTTGAAGTATCCAAATGTCTCAATCAGCCTCTTCAACAACATCCTATTGGCTCTACGTCAACAGAGATTGTTTCTTCTGGTTCTCCTATCATCGCTACTATATCAAGAATGATTTCTACTCCAGTTCATGGGGGATTGTCACCACATATTGAAGTCATGCTCCCCACCTCAATTCCTCGTTCAAGTGATGAGACTAATTCAGTCACGCTCTATCCCTCTGCAGTTGAGACTGAATCTGATGCTCTCTTCGATTGTGCCTATCACTGAAAATGCTCCATCCACTGCACCAAGTAACACTACTACTACAATTAGGACTGACTCGGTTGCTCCTTATATAGTTCTCACTGTTGTTGCACCAATTATTGCAATCACTATTGCTGAAGAAATTTCAGCTAAGCTAACTCTAAACTGCATGATCCAAAAAGATATGGCCTTGTAACTCCTTTTCATTTAAATTTGAAAATTCTTTATCAAAAAACAACTTTAAAAAAAAAACATAATGAATTTGAAGAATATAAAAAATCTCATGTTGATTTTGATAGTAGTTAATCAACTTAATATTTATTTATTGAATATGGTTTTGATGTTTTACTATATAGTTAATATATATTAATGTTTCCAACACGTTTCCTAAGTTACGTTTCACTTACACGTAAATGTTTCTGTTCTCATGCAACATAGACTATGATTTCCTATGAATTTTCGTAGCCAACTATCACATATTTTACTAATATTATTTTAGAAATACGAAAAATAGAGTAACCAAACATTTATATGTAGTTACTTAAATGCCATTCAAATATACGAAAACAATTATTTTAAGGTTAAGATATTTCCTTAAAATATTTTTTAAATATAAAGAAGGTACTAGCATATAATTTTTGTTTTAAGAAAAAAATAGTTCAATGTATTTAAGTCAAATAATATATTTTCTTTTATTAATATTATTTTACCATCAATATATAATAGAAACAATAAAGTAAAAATCTGGCTAAATATATAAATTTAAAAAACCTATTTCTTATTATTTCAAAGATATATATTACCCGCTATTGTTAGAATGGGAAAATGCTTTAAAAATGGAAAAACATCATTCACCTAAATATTCATTTTGTTAAAATCTAATAACACATATAACAATAACAAAACATTTCTATTTATATATATATATATATATGTATATATATATATATTTACATTTCAAAAACAAAACAAAAACATTTCTATTTTTGATATTTTAATATTTTAAAATATATTATTTTAGTATAACAATAAATATAAAAAAAAATCTTTAGTGCAATTATTTTCAATTAATCATTTTTACGGCAATTCATTGAAATCATGAAAATCAAAGCAAGATTACAAAGTATACTAACATTTTTGGGAAAAATAATTATTATATACATGTACATGTTCCATATAATAGAAAATACATCAAAAAACTGAATTTGATAATATTTTCTAGCCTTTATATTACACATTACATGATAAAATCCGATGTTTTTAACAACCGTTCGGAATTGTCGATATTCTGACAACAATTTATATATCATAATTATTTTAAAAGATTTTGACTTTATATTTCTTCCAATCTAATTTCAATAAGAAATTAGTCTTTCGAGTAAAATAATTATACTAATGATTTTGGACTAAAAAAAAAACAAAATAACATCTCCCAATAAGTCAATCACCAATTAGCATGAGGCATTTTGAGAAAAAGTCCAAAAACAAATTCGTGCGGGCCTTACCAGTTGATCCAAAGCGGACAATATCATATTAATAGAAGATTGACTTGGGTTTGCAGAAACCCAACAAATAGTATCAGAGCTCAAGTTCAGAAAGTGGACTTATGAAGTGGTGTGAGCTTGTATGTTCATTGTGGGAGGAGCTCTCAATATGAAGGCGCGATTAAGGGGTTGACCTCGCGATTCAGAGGTGTCGGTGTCTGGGTGCCAATTTTTCGCTGAGGGGAAGCTAAAGTTCATGGTCCTTTGTTTGAGGGGAGGATTGTTGAGAGAAAACCTTAAACGTTTCATTCGGATTCTCTATTGAGCTGGGCTCTAGCGTTTCCGATTTTCTCCTCTTGTTCTTGAGCTAGGCTCGGACATTGGATCGTGGTGTCTCTGTGTTTCATCCATAAACACTGAGTGTCTCCACCTCATTCCATCACAATTTCATTTCCTTGGTCGGATTCTACTCGTTCTATCGGTAGTAATCCTTGCGCCGCGTTTCATTCATTGCATAAAGGAGCTTTGGTTGACTCATAGTCCCAGGGTTTCTCACCATTGCCATATTTGACCCTCCCTCATCTATAGTGGTGTATCAACTGGTATTAGAGCAGTGTCCCACATCAAAAGATTAGAAAATAACTGTATAATATATAACTTAAGGCAATCACTAATTAGTATGAAGTATTTTGGAAAAAAAAAACCTAAAAATATATTCGTGCGAACTTTACTAATTGGCCCAAAACATACAATTATTAGAGATTCACTTGAGTTTGCACAAACTCAACAACATTTGACTATGAAATGATTTCTTCTATTGCCAAATATAGGCAGTTTTGTGGCTAACTATATAACAATGAAATAGTAAAAAAAAAATGACTACGGATTTTGCTATTTTTGTTAGCGGATTGATGGTCTAGTGGTGATCATTTTTTTTTTTTCAGTTTTCTTTCTTTTGTAGATTTTTATTTTTATTTTGATGGGATTGAGTAGTTATTTTGAATTTCTAAGTTTTTAAAGGGAATAAAAAAGGTAACAGATCAGACTGTGTCACGGACAATTTATATGAGTTTTATACTACCCATTACCCATGTTTATTACTCTACTATAAAATATGTTAGGAGAAATAATAGAGAGATATGA
>VBRH01000626.1:24606-38766 GCA_014578085.1 Cardamine resedifolia | reverse complement strand
AAAAAAAAAAAAAAGCTCGAATCCTCTGTTTTGCTGTAAGTATATGTATGGAGTCTCTAGACTATGAACTGAATCTCTCTCAAACTATGAGTTGAAGTGTTGAGATCTGCACAGACCATGTATGGTTAAGGAAACAAAATTCTCCTTTTTTACTTAGACAAAATATAATAAATGAGTCATATGTTTCAGATGAAATTTGACTAGTCTCTCCATAGATCCTTTGGATATTGCTGTTTGATGGTGTCCACTTCTAAGCTAACAAGGTCATTAAGAAGGTTTATGATGATGCTAAATAATGGACAGTTGCCCAACAAAGAAACATGAATAAGATGCTGTTTAAAGTGTTATACTTATAACGGTTCTCTTGGTCCAAAACAAAGGCTTCATCGAGAGCATCTTTGCCGTCAAGCTTATTCTCATGTAGTCTCATGCTTTGATGGAAAAGTCAAGGGTTGAGCTTAGCCATTTGAGTGTATGAAAATTAAGCTTGCACTTTGAGAAATGTTCTGTTTGGAGCTACTTCGGTAGATGTAACTAAAGCTCTAGATTAACCAAAAGGTTGGCTACCATTAGCAATTGCTGGCCAAATCAATGAGCTACTTGAAATGAAAATATGTGTTAATTTTGGATGCCTTTTGTGAATCTGTAATAAACAACAAAAGAGGATACACAATTTTATTTTTTGATTCTATAATAAAGAGGGAAACAAAAATAATCTACTTGCTCTTCTTCTTTCTTTTGTCATAAACCAAAGCAAACAAACACATTTTATTCGTGTGTTTTTTTTTGGACAATCCAAAATAGTTGTCTATGTTTTTGTAGATAATCAAACAATTGGTATTATATTTTATAGGATATTTAAAAAATGTAAACCTTCGTGGTTTAATTTAGTACTATGATATAATGACGATTAGACTTGATTTACAACTAAACAAACGCATTTAATTGGGTTTATTAGTAAATAGTAGTAGTACACATGAATAAAGAAAAACATTTTTCATGCGGCCATACCAAGATCTTTGTTAGCTATTACTGGACATGTATTAGTGATAATTGCTATGGTTTTTATGTTAAAACATTCTAACCAACTTATTTTGTAATACTTATAGACTTGTTTGATGCTCACGGAATTGATGAAGAAAAGAATGGAAAATTTTCGTGCCAAAATTATTCTTATTACTAAATCTTTACACGATTGATGAGGTAATAAAATATCACAATGAAAGTGGCATGCAAAATGAAAAAGATAATTCGACGAAATTCATAACATTTTTCTATTTTACAATTTAATTAAATTATAATATTTGACGTGACAAGATTGTATGCTTAACTGATGGGCAACAAACCAACAAAAGAGCATACCAAATTTTATTATTTGATTCTATAATAAAGAGGGAAACAAAAATGATCTACTTGTGATTCTTCCTTTCGAAATATACCAAGGCAAACAAAAACATTTTATTCATTTTTTTTGTGGACAATTCAAAAAAGTTGTCTATGTTGTAGATAATCAAACAATTGATACTATATTTTATAGGATATTTAAAAATGTAAACCTTCGTGGTTTCATTTAGTATTATGATATAATGGCAATTATACTTTATTTACAACTAAATAAACACATTTAATTGGGTTGATTACTTCCTCTGTTCCATTTTATAAAAAGTTTTAGATTTTTTGTCTTGTTCAATTTTAGTACAACTTTTGCAAGTTTATATGCAGATAATTAATTATATTGGTTGAATTATTTAACTAGATATTTATTTGTGTTTTTAAAATATAAATATAGTTTATTAAACTCCGCATTTTAGGTCAAATTTTTTTTTAAAATGAAACGAATAAAATAGTAAATAGTCATAGTTTCTTTGTTTCATGCGGCAAGACCCATATCTGTGTTAGTTATTATGGGACACGTATTAATGATAATTGCTATAGTTTTTTTTTTGAAACATACTAATTTCAACTTATTTATTAATGCTTATAAAATTGTTTGATGCCCACCGAATTGATGAATTGATGAAGAAAAAAAGGAACATTTTAATCCCAAAATTATTTTTATTACTAAATATATATACGATTAATGAGGTAATAAAATATTACAATGCAAGTTGCGGACAAAATGAAAATAAGATAATTCGACGAAATTCACAATATTTTTTTCATTTTACAATTTAAATTAAATTATAATTTTTTATTTGACAAGATTGTGTGCTTAACAAATAGGCAACAAAACAACAAAAGAGCATACACAATATTATTCTTTGATTCTATAATAAAGAGAGAAACAAAAATAATCTACTTACTCTTCTTATTCCTTTTGTCATAAAATAAACCAAAGCAAACAAACATAATTTATTCGTGTTTTTTTTGGACAATCCAAAAAAATTGTCTATGTTTTTGTAGATCATTAAACAATTGACTATATTTTACATGATATTTAAAAATGTAAACCTTGGGGGTTTACAACAAAACAAATGCATTTAATTGAGTTTATTACTCTCTATGTTTCAATTTATTAGAAGTTTTGCAAGTTTTAATGCAAATAATGAACTATTATTGTTTGAATTATATAAATTATATATTTATTTATATTTTCAAGATAAAATAAACAAAATAAATCTGATTTAATATAATTTCTTAAACTTCGTAGTAATTTTTTTTATAAAATATAAAGGATAGAGTAGTAAATAGTAATAGTACAAATGAATAAACAAAAACATTTTTCTTACGGCCAGACCAAGATCTGTGTTAGCTATTACGAGACATGTATTAATGATAATTACAATGGTTTTTTTTTCTGAAACATACTAATTTCAACCTATTTAGTAATACTTATAGAATTGTTTGATCCTATAGAATTGATGAATAAAAATGAAAATCTTAATCCCAATATTATTCATATTACTAAACCTATACACGATTGATGAGGTAGTAAAAATCACAATGAAAGTGACCGGCAAAATGAAACGAAATTCAAAACATTTTTTTATTTATAATTTAAATAAAATTATAATTTTGATTTGACAAGATTATGTGCTTAACAGATGGGCAACTCCTATCCTTGTCCTAATAAAGACAAAATATCAACACAACAATAATACAATAAATAAAACAATAACAAATTACCACCGAACATTTTTTGTTTTTCTTCATTTATCATCGAGATACCAGAAAAGAAAAAAAAAAAAACACAAACACAATTGATTGAAAGAACAAATTTTTGTTAGTCATCATCATTGGCAATGCTCTTCAAATTCAAAAAAACCCTAAATCTTTTTTTTTCTTAATTCACCATCGTCTTTAATGGTGGGATCCAAAAACCACTAAGCGTACACAGAACCATAAGAGAGAGCCATGAGTAACACGGCAGCTTGTTCTTCTTCCCCGAGCTTCCGTAATTGTTTCTCAACCATTGATCTCTTCGTCATCCCGAAATCCATCAACCTCTGTTTCAACGACTCACCAAATTTAGGGTTTCCGCCGCCGGAACTTGATTTCTTCAGTTTCTTATTATCCTCAGTTCCTCGTCTCTTCTTCCTGTTTCTGATCCCACACGCGTTACACAACGACTACACATAAAGTAAAAACCAAACACATCAGGATCAGATCAAAATCAGAATCAGATCAAATGATCAAGCTCTGTTTTTTCCCCCAAATCAGAGTTGAAATTAGGGTTTCAGATATGAACCTTAGGACCAGCGGGACCACCACGCCAAAGAGGGGTTTTACTAGTTCCACAATCAGAACAAGTCTTCTTCTCGTTAACACTAGTTTTGCTCTGTTCGATCATATCTCCAGCTTCTGAATCAACCAAGACCTGTAAAAACAGAGCGATCAGGTTCACAGATCATGATCACTAGAGAAGTAAAAGAGATCGGAAGAAGCAGATCATATACCTTATCGTTGTGATCTAACATTCTCAACTTTCGATCGTGAATCAAAGATGAAGTTTTTTGGGGTTTCAATCGAAGTTGGCGCCGCGATCGGGAAATCTAGGGTTTGAAGGAAGAAGAAGAAAAAGCTAAGAAAGGATCAGAAAATCTGGTTAGGGTTTGAGATGATCACGAAAAGAGAGAACTTTGAATGGAACCAACATGCAGAGGAGAGTGAAGAAGAGAGTGTCAGAGAGATGAGAGGTTTTGAAAGAATCGAACCGACAGACACCAAAATAAACCAAACGCGATTATAAATTGGTTTCGAAATTAAACCCTACTAGGATTTTGTCTTTAAATGACGATAATGCCCTTGTGTTACTTCTCTATTATCAGAGGCAGCCACCCGCCAAAACAAGCATAAACATGAGGAAAAGGTTTCAAATGATTTGGTGAAAAGAAAAGAGCGCCAATTTGACCGGTTTTTTATCAGATACGGAACAGAGTACGGTTTCTTCAGTGGTTCAATGATTCACGAGTATTCAATCGCAGCCGTTCGTTTTGAGATCTTTACTTTTTCAGTGTATGTGGGGGATTTAAGGAAGTTTTAGTGCATACCAACTCACTCAAAATCTCACAAATCAAATCTTATATTCCAACTTTTCAATAATTATTTTTGTTGGAATATATTGACATTTGTTTAGATCAGAATGATTGCAAAGTAAGCTACAAAACAAAACAAAAAAAAACAAGAAGAAGAAAATCCCAAAATTTGAAGGTTGGTATATGTACAAATTGTAGCTTTAACACTTGTAGACATTGAAAACTAGGTGTGAATTTATGTATCTTTCATTTAAGTTGTTTAAAAGGTAAAATTTAAGATACTAATGATAAAGATTTGATAATTAAGAGAAAGAAACAAAAAAAAAAAAAGAAGAAGGCAAGAGTGGTAAGGAGAAAGCCAGGTAGATTAGGAGAGAGACCATATATTAAATTATTCTACATGGTTCCAAATAAGATAGTGTGAAATGTTGACTTATTAATTTCCTAGTCAAAGTGACAATACTCAAAAATAGGCTAATAATAATAAAGGCGTATCTGAAAATGAAGAAAAAACAAAGATTTTGTGCTTTTGGACAGCGTCTTTGTTAGGTTTTAAAATTGACAGAGAAGAAAGAAAATGACTGATTTTGCCTCCCATTATTGAACCACATACATACATAAATGTTCTTCGACCACTTCTTTTTTTTTCTTTTTTTTTTTGTCCTAATGGTGTAAATTTCTTTAAATTTTCGTTGAGTAAAAACCCTTCTTTGTTCTATAATAAATCAGCAAGTAGATTTGAAGAATTTGAGTAACTTTGTAACTAAACCTTTTCAACAAAAACATATGTATATGCTTTGGTTTTAAAACAAAAAACAACTCTAATAGCTACAAAACTTCACAAAAAACAAAAACTTTACTTTATATCGATTCTATACAGTCAATTGACAAACCAAGTAAAACCCTTAAAAAGCAATGACCAAAAATGTCACCAAAAAACTTGCTTCTCTCAAAACTCATCATCATCACCTTGGAGGTTATTGTGTCTCCTTATCTTCTTTTCAATGGCCAGTATGTTTCCAGAATCTTCACAGCCTTCTCCTTGATCTCACTGTCTTCGTGGCTTTGCAGGTTCTCAATCTTTGCTAGCCCTTTTGCAGCTTTAATCATTTGAGCATAACAGTTCACCGCTCCTGTGTTTTTTTTCGCTTCTCCGGTTATCAAAATGTTTTCCAATCCTTCTAGACACACTGAGATGGTTGTTAGGTCTGGACATACCAGGAGATCACATAAAGGTTTTATGCAATTCTGCTCCACCAAGTATCTGAATCACACCAAGTAATGGAGATTGTGAATTCATGATCAATAAGCTTGAAAAAGTGTAAAAAGAGATAAGACAAGGGACACATACTTGACTTGAGCATCAGAACCAGCTGCCGTAACATATGAAATTGCCCATACAGCTTTCATCTTTATGTCCATTTCAGCATTTTGAGCCAGATTGACCAAACTTGGAATCAAATTTGCATCAATAACTGACTGTTATTATCCCCAGGAGACAGATAGACAAAAGGGTAAATTTGTTTAATGTTCTGAAACATTCACAATAATAATTTATCTAAAATTGCTCACCTGAATTTGTTCTTCAGTGCCTAAAGCGATGTTTGTAATCATCCAGCAAGCTTCCATCTTTACGCTTTTCTCATAGTTTTGACTAAGCAAGTTGGCAAGAATTGGTAAGGCACCACCATCGATCACACACTGAAGAATAAGTTCAAAGAGAAAACTTTGTTGTTTGGTCACAAATGATACCACGTACAGGAGTAATAGAAGTGGAATATGAATTTACATACTAGGATCTGCTGATTATCTACAGAAAGTATAGCGCAAATGATACCACGTACAGGAGTAAGCACATATGGAGAAGTGTGTCTGCAAAAGAAAAAAACTCTTAGCCTTCATTATCTAAACATGTCGCAAAACTGGAGAAGTTATATATATATATATATATATATATATATATATATATGTGACAAGTGCTAACCCAAAAAGTTGAACTAGTATTGGGACAAAACCAGCCTCGATCACACTTTGGATTCCATCGTCTGAACCATAAGACCTCACAAGCATCTGACAAGACATCTTCCTCTTTTAAATGAAGAAGTCGTTCAAGTGTAGGTAGAGCAGGTTTCACCTGTGAATTCATGCGTCAGTATTGAATACATACAAACAGAGGAAACAAAAAGAGAGAGAGAGAGAGAAGTAAGAAGAACCTGACCAAAGAGCGGCCGAGGCATGCCACGGCAGAAGTTTAACAAAGTCCAAGTTCCAATTCTAAGCATAGACATCTTAGTAGTATCCTTATTCAGCAGACTACACAGTGGTATCAAGGCTCCACAGCTAAGAACATAGTCACGGTACGGTGTGAAACCACCAGCAACATTACCCAATGCCCATACAGCCTGAAAGAAGTGATTTTTAGCTTTTTTAGAATTTCAAAATTCATATCTACAGAAGTAGAATATAGTTATGTACCTGCTCAAGGACATCATCGTTAGGAGAAGCAAGAAGCTCAACTAAGATTGGAACAACATCGTGATCAATTACAACCTCCGGTTTATCATAAGCAATATTTGTTATAATCCAAGCTGCTTCAAACTAAAACAAAATCATTGAATATTAGACTCAAAGATCATAAATATCAATTGATTTGTGACTTTTTCTTCTAATTACCTGAAGCTTAGGGGACTCTTCTTTCTCAAGAAACGCAATGAAACGAGGCACAACTACAGATTGTATCTCTTCATCGATAGGAGGACTTCTCTCTGGACAGATATAAGAGACACAAAACTTAAAGAAACAATATAAAGATCGATCAAGAGAAGTAGAAGAAGTAAAGAGATGAAATTTTACTCGAAGATATAATCTTTCTGAACTTGGTAGTGGCTTCAAGCTGTAACAAAGGATCATCTGACAAAACCCCAGCGACCATTGCCGTAACATCGTCCATCTACGGAATTTAGTAAATCAACACTCAAGAATCGGACCTCATTTGAAACCTAAACCTCACTAGTCCAGAGATCGTGAATCTCCGGCTTACCTTCTTCTCAATGGAGGCGGTGACGATTCTTGATTAAGTCTTCTTCTAGTTGGGTCTTCGTCGACCTCTCTGAAGCAATTTGAATCAAAGGCAAAACACAATTTAGAAAACCCTAAAAATCTCAACTGAAAATGGAGATTGGAATTGTGCAGAAGGCAACAAGAGTGAAGGAGCGAAACAGAGTAGAATTTAAAGAAGAGAAAAACGGTTTTCTTATTATCGTTTTTATTTTCCTTATCAACCGTTTCCCTCCATTTATTTTATTTTTTCTCGTAAATTAAAATTACTACAAAATTCAAAAAAAAAAAATTTATCAACCCAAACCGGGTAATGATGCGGTTTACAGCAAATGAAATTCGATAAAACCCCGAAAACCAGAATTAACCAACAATCTGAGAAAGCTCACCTTCCGAGGAACTATCCTCACGCGCCGCCACCAAACGAAGCTCAGCTCGTCGAGACATCCAGCCGCCGGAATCAATCGGGTCATGACAGCAGATCGACATGCGAAGGGAGAGAGGCAGCTCAACTAGCGCCGCCATGAACCCGCTGAAGCCACGCATCACCGCAATCATCCCTCAACATGCGGTGCAGAAGAAATGGAGGTAGAAGATGAAGAAATGAGGAAGAAGAAGGAGAAGATGATATAACTTTAATTCATTCATCTTTTTGATGATACTAAAGCAATTGGGCTTAAACAATTAACCACTCACGAGGCCCACATTGGTTCAACTATTCGATCTCGGGTCATAATAACAGCAACCCACTGAGTCGCCTGACGAGTTCCGCCACGTAACAAAACACCTTCTTTGTTCTATAAATCAGCAAGTAGATTTCAAGAATTTGAGTAACTTTGTAACTAAACCTTTTCAACAAACATATATATATGTATATGCTTTGGTTTTACCATAGAAAAAAAAAAACTCTAATAGCTACAAAACTTGACAAAACAAAAAACAAAGTAGACTCCATGAAACATGAACGATGGAGCCAAAGTTTTTTTTACTCTAATATCAGATTGTGTGGGATCTCAACAAGTAGAAGAAGATTTGTTTTTTTTTTAACAACCGAAGTTGAATCCTAACTGGAACAATAGGTTCTCTCAAAACTGAAAGCTCAGATCATCACCTTAGAAGCTGTTGTGTCTTCTCATCTTCCTCTTTAGGCCAGTATATTTCCAGAATCTTCAAAGCCTTCTCCTTGATCTCATTGTGTTCGTGGCTTTGTAGGTTCTTAATCTTTTCCTTCCCTTCCGCATCATTAATCAGTTGGCGATAATAGTTCACATGATCTCCTGTGTTCTTCTCTGCCTCTCCTACCTTCAAAATCTTTTCCAATCCATCCAGACACGCTAAGATGGTTGTCAGGTCTGGACATACCAGGAGATCACATAAAGGTTTTATGCAATTCTGCTTCACCAAGTATCTGAATCACACCAAGTAATGAAGATTGTGAATATTGATGATCAATAAGCATGACAAAGTGTAAAAAGATATAAGACAAGGGACACATACTTGACTTGATCATGAGAACCACCTTTGGTAGCATTTGAAATTGCCCATACAGCTTTTCTCTTTATTTTCAATTCAGTATTGTGAGCCACATCGACCAAACTTGGAATCAAATTTGCATCAATTACTGACTGTTATCCCCAGGAGACAGATAGACAAAAGGGTAAATTTGTTTAATGTTCTGCAACATTCACAATCAAAAATGTATCTAAAACTGCTCACCTGAATTTGTTCTGAAGTGCCTGCAGTGATGTTTGTAATCGTCCAGCAAATTTGCATCTTTATATTTTTTCCATATTCTTGAGTAAGCATGTTGGCAAGAATTGGTAAGACACCACAATTGATCACACACTGAAAAATAAGTTAAAAGAGATAACTTTTGTTAATCACAAGCAACATAATAACAAAGCAAGCACTACTAATATCGGTGTAGTGATATAAACATAAGGTGGAATATGAATTACATACTTGGATCTGCTGATTATCTTTTTTAGTTAAAATCCAAATGATACTAATTATAGGAAAAAACACAGATGGAAGAGTGTGTCTGCAAAAGAAAAAAACTCTCAGCCTTCATTATCCAAACATGTCGCAAAACTGGAGAAGTTATATATATGTGAGAAGTACTAACGGGAGAAGTTGAACTAGTCTTGGGACAAAACCAGCCTCGATCACACTTCGGGTTCCATCGTTTGAACCAGAAGATATATGCCAAAGTGCCGAACAAGCATTTGACAAGACTGGTTCATCAAATGTACGAAGAAGTAGTTCAAGTGTAGGTAGAGCACGTTTCACCTGTTATAATCATGGCTTTCAGTATTGGACATATACAAACAGAGGCAACAAAGAGAGAGAGAAGCAAGAAGGACCTGGTGGAAGGGCGGTAGAGGCTTGCCACGGCAGAGGTTTAACAAAGTCTTTGAGCCAATTCTAAGAATGGACATCTTAGCATTCACATGCAGCTGAGACAACAATGGCAACAATACCCCACAACTAAGAACATAGTCACGGCTCTCTACTGTACGACCAGCAACATTACCCAAAGCCCAAATAGCCTGCAAGAGTAGTTTTAGCTTTTTCAGAATTTCAAAAATCATATCTACAGAAGTAGAATATAGTTCTTTACCTGCTCAGGGACATCATCGTTAGAAGAAGCAAGAAGCTTAACTAAGATTGGCACAGCACCGTGAGCAATTACAACCTCCGGTTTACCAGAAGCAAGATTTGTTATAGCCAAAGCTGCTTCATACTAACAAAAATCATTGAATATTAGACTCAAAGATCATCAATATCAATTGATTTGGGATATTTTTTTCTTCTAATTACCTGAAGCCTAGGGGAATCTTTTTTCTTAAGAAACTCAACTAAACGAGTCACAACTCCAGATTTTATCACGGTTTCAGTAGGAAGGTTTACATCTGAACAAATATAAGAGACACAAAACTTAAAGAAAACAATATAAAGATCGATCAAGAGAAGTAAAAGAAGTAAAGAGATGAATATTTTACCCGATGATAGAATATCTCTGATCTTGATAGTGGCTTCAAGCTGTAATAAAGGATCATCTGACAAAACCCCAGCAACCATTGCCTTAAATTCGTCCATCTACGGAATTTAGCAAATCAAAACCTAAACCTCACTAGTCCAGAGATTGATTACTTGTGACGTAGTGAATCTTTGGCTTACCTCCTTCTCAACAGAGGCGTTGTCTATTCTTGCTTTCTTGGCGTTGGGCTCCAGCGACATGGCTTTCTTCTCTCTTCTCCGTCGACCTCTCCGAAGAAATTGAATCAAAAGCAAAACTCAGTTTACAAAACTTGAAGAGAAAACAGTGAAGGAGCGAAACAGAGCTGAATTTAGAGAAGAGAGAAAACGGTTTTCTTTCTTATTATCGTTTTTATTTATCTGTAAACCGTTTCCCTCCATTTATATTATTTATTTATTCTTTCTCGTAAATTAAAATTACTAATTGTTTTTAAATATTATTAATATTTAAAATCAACCCGAACCGGGTAATGATGCGGTTTACAGCAATTGAAATTGGATAAAACCCCGAAAACCAGAATCAACCAACAATCTTAGAAAGCTCACCTTCCGAGGAACTATCCTCACGCGCCGCCGCCGAACGAAGCCCAGCTTGTCGCGACATCCAGCCGTTGGAATCAATCCGGTCATGAGACGAAGCTTCAGCAGATCGACATGCGAAAGGGGGAGAGGCAGCTCAACTTGCGCCGAAGCCGCGCATCACCGCAATCCTCCCTCAGCTCACATCCGGATCCGTACAGACCCGTCCGATCTGAGTGAAGGAATGGTGTTCCTTCTGATCCAGATCCACTAGCCACAGCTCTAGAGCAATTTGCTTAAATGGATATTTTTCAATGTGTTATAAAGTTTGAAATATTAGATTGGAAAGCTCACGGCCTGTGAACGGCGAGGTCAATTGCGGCAATGTTGGAGTCAACGCCGTTGACCAAGGTCGTGCCAGTTTTTCCGACGAGTCTTTGAATTCACCGGTTGGTTCATCTTCAAGTTTTCAGTGAAAATTTTGTATTTTTCCGATTTATATTCAACATTTTCTTATTTCGATATAATTTTAAAATAAACTGGAGTAATTCAACTGATATAAATAATACTAAACTAATCAAAGTCAAAGTTACTGACTTTATTAAACCGGAAGACCTGAACATAGAAACACCCCAAAACTTGACAAAACAAAACAAAGTAGACTTCATAAACAATGAAAACAAAGCTTTTTATATCGATTCTATACATGCTTGTGTCTCAAAATGTCACCAAAATAACTTGCTTCTCTCAAAACTCAAACCCTAGATGATCATCACCTTGAAGGTTGTTGTGTCTCCTCATCTGCCCTCTTCATGGCCAGTATGTCTCCAGGATCTTCACAGCCTTCTCGTAGATCTCAATGTCTTCGTGGCTTTGTAACATGTCAATCTTTTTCAGCCCTTCAGCATCATCAATCAGTTTGGAATAACAGTTAACTTCTCCTGTGTTCTTCTCTGCTTCTCCGGCCATCAAAATGTTTTCCAAGCCATCAAGACACACTGAGATGATCCTTGGATCTGGAGATACCAGAAAATCACATAAAGGTTTTATGCAATTCTTCTCCACCAAGTATCTGAGAATCACACCAAAGTAATGAAGATTATGACTTGATGATCAATATAAGCATGAAAATATGAAACAAAAAGAGAAGACACATACTTGATTTGATCATGAGAACCACCTGAAGTGGCATTTGAAATAGCCCATAGAGCTTCTTTCTTTATGTCAAATCTAGCGTTTTGAGCTACATTGACCAAAGCTGGAATCAAATTTGCATCTATAACTGACTGTTAATAGAAAAAAAAACAGTTAGTGATGATAGCTAAAACTTTGTTGATGAGATTCTAAAACTGCTCACCTGAATTTGTTCTTCAGTGCCTGCAGTGATGTTTGAAACCGTCCAACAAGCGTCTTTCTCTACTCTTTTCTCATAGTCTTCAGTAAGCATCTTGGCAAGAATTCGTACAACGCCAGAATTGATCACACACTGAAGATTAAGAGTTGAAAGAGGTTTATTATGATAACTCAACAACATAAAAGGTTCCATAAAATTACATAAACATACCTGAGTCTGCTGATTATCTCCAGTAACTATATTCCCAATGGTATTAAGTGCAGGAACAAACACAACTGAAGAAGTGTGCCTGCAAAAAGGTAAAAAAAAAAACCGTCAGCCTTCGTATAAGGTTGTCGAAACAAGCATTGTAACAAAAGGAGGAGTACTAACTGGAGAAATTTAACTAGTCTTGGGACAAGACCAGCATCGATCAAACTCTGGATTCCATCTTCAGAACCATAAGACAGATAATAAAAAGCCCAGCAAGCATTTGCCAAGATGTCTTTATCCTCTATATGAAGAACTTTTTCAACAATTTCAGCTAGAACAAGTTTCACCTGTTAATCATATGTTAAAAAAAAGTATATAAACAAAACAGAGGAAAACAGAAAAGAGAAGCAAAGAAGGACCTGGTCAAACAGCAGTGGAGGCTGGCCGCGGCAGAGGTTCGATAAAGTCCATGTGGCAGTTCTAAGAATGGAAAACTTAGCATCCTCATTCAGCTGAGCTAACAGTGGCATCAATGCACCACACCTAAGAACATAGTCACGGCTCTGTAGCGAATCACATGCAACATAACCCAGTGCCAATGTAGCCTACAAAATTCCGGATTTTATTATTTTTCAGAATTTTCAACTCATATCTCGCATTTATCTATTACACAAAGTAGTACAATACCTCTTCACGGAGATCATTATAACCATTGGTATCGGAAGCAAGGCGGACAAAGATTGGAACAGCGCCATCATCAATGATCACCTTAGCGTTCTTATAAGCAATTTTTGTAAGAACACACGCTGCTTCATACTAAAACGATCATGGGAAAATATAGGAATTAGAGATTACTTACTTACACTAATTAGTCATCATAATAATATTTGTTACCTGAAGCATGGGGTCATGTTCTTTCTTAAGAAACTCAACGAAACAAGGCACAATTCTAGATTGTATCACTTTATCGACAGTAGGAGAAGTTACATCTAAACAAATATAAGAGATACAAAACATGAAGAAACAATATAAAGATCGATCAAGAGAAGTAAAAGAAGTAAAGAGATTAATATTTTACCAGAAGATAGAATTTTCAAGAAGTTGGCTGTGGATTTAAGCTGTGACGAATGATTATCTGACAAAACCCCAGCGATAATTGCCGAAGCTTCGTCCATCTATGAAATTTAGCAAATCAAAACTCAAGAATCGAAACTCAAACAAAACCTAAAACTCATTAGTCTTACCTTTTTCTCAACGGAGGCGGTGACGATTCTTGATTAAGCTTTCTTGGCGAAATGGCTTTCTTCTCTCTTCTTCGTCGACCTCTCCGAAGCAATTTGAATCAAAGCCAAACGCAATTTAGAAAACTTGAAGAGAAACCCTAGAAATATCAAGTGAAAATGGAATTTGGAATTTGAGCAGAATGCAAAAACAGTGAAGGAGCGAAACAGAGTTGTATTTATAGAAGAGATAACGGGTTTTTTTTTTCCTCAACCGTTTCCCTCCATCTATTTTTTTTTTTTT
>VBRH01000626.1:9169-24574 GCA_014578085.1 Cardamine resedifolia | reverse complement strand
TTTTTTTTTTTTGTTCTCATAATTTAAATTACAAAATTCATATGATTTTCTGTTAACATATTTTCAATATTTCGTATATTTGTATAATCGTTAATAAGAAGACCAGTTTGGTTTGATTTCATTTCATCAATTTAAATCAGTTTTAATTTCGGTTTTATCTAATTTCAGTTGATTCAATTTATATTTTGGGTTTAATCAAACTCAAATATCGTTTTGTTAGGTATGCATGTTTTAAAATGTAGAAAATAAGACTATTGGTTAGAATAGTCATCATGAGGTTTAAAATACTAAACTTTTTTTCTTATTTCTTTTTCTGATTGCTGTAAAATACTAAAATGTTATGTTTATGTTAATGGAGCTCACAAAACCTTCTCTGTTCTACAATATCCAAGGAGGTTTCAAGAATTTGAGTAAACAACTTTGATAGTCCCAAAACTTCACAAAAAACAAAACAAAGCAGGTTATCACATAAAGGTTTTATCACAAAGGTGACTCTTTGAGTTTGACCCTCCATCAAAGCTGCAAGCTTTTGGTTCCCAATCATCACCTTGGAGGGTTGTTGTGTCTCCTCATCTTCCACTTCATGGCCAGTATGTCTCCAGAATCTTCATAGCCTTCTCGTAGATCTCTTTGTTGTCGTGGCTTCGTAGGATCTCAATCTTATCCTGCCCTCCCTCTTCATCTATCAGTTGGCAATAATAGTTCACAGCTCCTCTATTCTTCTTTGCCTCTCCGACATTCAAAATGTTTTCCAATCCATTCAGACACTTTGAGATGATCCTTGGATCTGGACATGCCATTAGCAGGTTATCACATAAAGGTTTTATGCAATTCTGCCCCACCAAGTACCTGAATCACACACCAATTGAAAGATTGTGAATTAATGATTTAATAAGCAATGAAAAGTGAAACAGAGAGAAGACAGGGATACATACATGATTTGATTATGAGAACCACATGAGGTAACATTTGAAATTGCCCGTAAAGCTTCTTTCTTTATGTCAAATTCAGCATTTTGAGCCAGATTGACCAAAGTTGGAATCAAATTTGCATCTATGACTGCCTATTAATCATCATCAGAGGAAAGCAAGGATTAGTGATAGCAACTTGCAGTCATATATGTTCTGCAACAACATTCACAATCTTAAACTGCGCACCTTAATGTGTTCTTCAGTGCCTGCAGTGATGTTTGAAATCGTCCAGCAAGCGTGCATCTTTATGCCTTTATCATAGTCTTTATAATCTTGACTAAGCATATTGGCAAAAATTGGTAACGTACCAGAATTGATCACACACTGAAGAATAAGAGTTCAAAGAGGTTTTATTCAGAGCCTAAGCAGAGATGTAAAAAGAAAACACTTAGTGATCCTATCTACTAATATTTAACATTCACGATACATTATGATAACTCAATACGGTGGACAACAGAAGTGATCTAGAAGGTTCCATAAATGGAATATGAATCACATACACACCTGGGTCTGGTGTTGATCTCCCCTAACTATATTCCCAATGGTACAAAGTGCAGGAAGAATCACAACTGGAGAAGTGTGCCTGCAAAAGGAAAAAACTTTCTTCGTATATTATAGATGAGAAGGGTTATATATACATATCTATAGATGTGAAGTACTAACTGGAGAAGTTTAACTAGTCTTGGGACAAGACCAGCCTTGATCACACTTTGGAATCCTTCTTCTGAGCCTTTAGACAGATACCAAAAAGCCCAACAAACACTTTTCAAGAGCACTTCATCATTTATAGGAAGAACTTGTTCAAGAGCAGCTAGAACAGGTTTCACCTGTTAATCATGCTTCATATGTTAAAGTAGTGTACATAAACAAACAAAGAAAACAGAGCGAGAAGCAAGGAAGACCTGGTCGAAGGGCGGTGGAGGCTGGCCACGGCAGAGGTTTGCCAAAGTCCATGTGGAAATTATAAGCATGGACAACTTAGTATTCACATTCAGGTGAGGCAACAATGGCAACAATACCCCACAGCTAAGAACATAGTCACGGCTCTCTACTGTACGACCAGCAACATTACCCAGTGCCCAAATAGCCTGCAAGAGTAGTTTTAGCTTTTTCAGAATTTCAAAAATCATATCTACAGAAGTAAAATATAGTTACTTACCTGCTCAGGGACATCATCATTAGGAGAAGCAAGAAGCTTAACTAAGATTGGCACAGCACCGTGATCAATTACAACCTCCGGTTTATCAGAAGCAAGATTTGTTATAGCCCAAGCTGCTTCATACTAAAAAACAAATCGTTGAATATTAGACTCAAAGATCATAAATATCAATTGATTTTTGATTTTTTCTTCTACTTACCTGAAGCTTAGGGGAATCTTCTTTCTTAAGAAATTCAACTAAACGAGACACAACTCCAGATTTTATCACGTTTTCAGTAGAAGGAGTCATCTCTGGTAAAATATAAAAGCACAAAACTTAAAGAACATATAAGAAGTGATTTGTGAGATTGATCAAGAGAAGTAAAAGAAGTAAAGAGATGAATATTTTACCCAATGATAGAAACTTTCTGATCTTGATAGTGGCTTCAAGCTGTAATGAAGGATCATCTGACAAAACCCCAGCAACCATTGCCTTAACTTCGTCCATCTACGGAATTTAGCAAATCAAAACCTAAACCTCACTAGTCCAGAGATTGATTACTTGTGAGATAGTGAAACTTTGGCTTACCTCCTTCTCAACAGAGTCGGTGTCGATTCTTGCTTTCTTGGCGTTGGGTTCCAGCGACATGGCTTTCTTCTCTCTTCTTCGTCGACCTCTCCGAAGCAATTTGAATCAAAAGCAAAACTCAGTTTACAAAACTTGAAGAGAAACCCTAAAAATCTCAACTAAAAATGGAGATTGGAAATTTGTGCAGAAGGTAACCAGAGTGAAGGAGCGAAACAGAGTTGATTTTAAGGAAGAGATATAACGGTTTTCTTATTATCGTTTTATTTTATTTTATCTTGTAAACTGTTTCCCTCCATTTATTTTCTTCTTTCTCGTAAATTAAATTACTAAAAAAAACAAATGATTTGTTTTTTAATTGTTTTCAAAACTATTATATTAAAATAAACCCAAACCGGGTAAGGATGCGGTTTACAGCAATTGAAATTGGATATAACCCGGAACAATCTGAGAAAGCTTCACCTTCGGAGAAACTATCCTCACGCGCCGCCGCCGCCGAACGAAGCCCATCTTGTCAAGACATCCAGCCGTTGGAATCAATCCGGTCATGAAATGAAGCTTCAGCAGATCGACATGCGAAAGAGTGAAAGGCAGCTCAACTTGCGCCGCCAACGACCCGCCGAGGCCTCGCATCACCGCCGAAGTCACCTCGAGCCGCTCACATACGGACTCAACGACGAGGTCAATTGCGGTAATGTTGAAGTCAACGCCGTTTACTAAATTCGTGCGTGTTTTTCCGACGAGTCAAAGTTACAGACTTTCATAAACCGGAAGATCTCTTTGGTTTGATTTAACTTCAATTTAAATCCGTTTAATTTCGGTTTAATCACTTCAATTGATTCAATATCCAAGGAGTTTTCAAGAAACACAACTCTAATAGCTACAAAACTTCACAAAACAAAAACTGACCCTTTGGGTTTGACCCTCCATCAAAGGTGCAAGCTTTTTGGTTTTTTTTTTTCTTTCTAAGTCAAATCTAAATATCAGATTGTGTGGGAAGGATCTCATCACCTTGAAGGTTGTAATTGTGTCTCATCATCTTCTTCTTCAAGCCAGTATGTCTCCATAATCTTGAAAGCCTTCAGGCAGATGTCACTGTCTTCATAGCATTGTAGATTCTCAATCTTTTCCTGCCCTTCCGCATCACTAATCATTTGGCGATAATCTCTTATGTTACTCTCTGCCTCTCCCATCTTCAATATGTTTTCCAATCCCTTCAGACATCCTAAGACGAGTTTTAGATTTTCACTTACCAGGTTATCACATAAAGGTTTTATGCAACTCTGCTCCACCAAGTATCTGAATCACACACCAATGGCAAAAAAATTGTGAAATTCAAGATCAACAAGAAGCAATGCAAAAGTGCAAAAAGAGAGAAAGAAAAAAAGACACATACTTGATTTGATCATGAGAACCAGCTGATGTAGCATTTGAAATAGCCCATAAAGCTTCTTTCTTTATGCTAAATTCAGCATCTTGGGCCAGATTTACCAAAGTTGGAATCAAATTTTCATTTATAACTAACTGTTATCACCAGAGGAAAAGAAAGACAAAAAACCAATAAGTGAGAGCAAACATGTGTAAATTTGTTATGTTTTGCTTACCTGAATTTGTTCTTCAGTGCCTGCAGTGATGTTTGAAATCGTCCAGCAAGCTTCCATCTTTATATTTTCATCAATGTCTTGAGTAAGAATATTGGCAAGATTTGATAAAGCACCAGAATCGATCACACACTGAAGAATAAGAGTTGAAAGAGGTTTTATTCAGAGCCTAAGCAAAGATGTAAAACAAATCACTTTGTTGTTTGGTTACAAAATCTAAAACAGAAGTGTGTTCTAAAAAGTTCCATGAATTATATACCTGAGTCTGTTGAATATCTCCAGCAACTATATTCCCAATGATACGAATTGCAGGAAAAACCACAATTAGAGAAGTGTGTCTGCAAAAGAAAAAGAAAAAAACTGTCAGCTTTCATTATCCAAACATGTAATACATTGTTTGAGAAGTACTAACTTGAGAAGTTGAATTAGTATTGGGACAAAACCAGCCTCGATCACACTTTGGATTCCGTCTTGTGAGCCATTAGACAGATAAAAAAGTGCCCAACAAGCATTTGTCAAGAGTTCTTCATCATCTGTACGAAGAACATGTTCAAGTGCAGCTAGAGCATATTTCACCTATTAACAATCATGCTTCATATGTTTAAAAGTATTGAACATAAAAAAAAAAAAAAACAGAGGAAACAGAGAGAGATTAAGCAAGAAAGACCTGGTCTAAGGGCAGTAGAGGCTGGTCACGGAAGAGGTTTGCCAAAGTCCATGTGGCAATTCTACGAATGGACGACCTAGTTTTCATATGCAGCTGAGGCAACAGTGGTATCAATGCTCCACAGTTAAGAACATAGTCACGGTTCTCTACTGAATGACCAGCAGCATTACCCAGTGCCCATATAGCCTGCAAGGAATCATTTTTAGCTTTTTTTTCAGAATTTCAAAACTCATATCAACAGAAGTAGAGTATCAACAATAGTTACTTAACCTGCTCAAGTAAATATTCGTTAGGAGGAGAAGCAAGATGCTTAACTAAGATTGGAACAGCGCCGTGCTCAATGACCACTTTGGCGTTCTCATAAGCAATGTTTGTTAGAACACAAACTGCTTCATACTAAAACGATCATTGGATTATTAGAGATAATTACACTATAAATTATAATAGTCATATCAAATCGATTTGTGACGTTTTCTTCTTATAACCTGAAGTTTAGGGGAATCTTGTTTCTCAAGAAACTCAATGAAACGAGGTACAACTACAGATTGTGTCACTTTATTGATAGGAGGATTTCTCTCTGGACAGATATAAGAGGAAGAAAACTTAAAGAAACAATATAAAGATCGATCAAGAAAAGTAAATTAGGTAAAAAGATGAATATTTTACCGGAAGATAGAATCTCTTTGAACTTGGTAGAGGCTTCAAGCTGTAAAGAAAAATCATCTGACAAAAGTTTCTCCACCTACGGAGAAATGATAAAATCGAAACCCTAAAACTCACTATACCAACACAAGATTAATTACTTGTGAGATGGAGTTACCATCTTCTCATAATCTTTGGATCTTGACAGAGTTACTATCTTTGAAGCTTCCTTACGCGACATGGCTTTGTCTCTTCTTCGACCTCTCCAAAGCAAAACGCAACTTGAAGAGAAATCTCAAACTGAAATGTGAAAGATGCAAAATATTGAGGAGAGCGCAACAAGGAGCGAAAACAGTTGAGTTTTAAAAGAATGCAAAATGTTTTCTGTTTATCGTTTCGCTCAACCGTTAATTTCCCTCCATATTATCCCATGAGCAACGGCATATATAATATTATGTTAACCCGTCTAATCTAAACCGATCAAAATTAAAGTTACCCGGTTTGATTTTATTTTTCATTTCAATTTTAAATCCGTTTTTTAAAAGCTTAATCCAATTTTATTTTGGTTTAACACTGGTTTAATCAAACCCAAATTTCAATTTATTAGTCATGTCTCAAATTGTAGAAAATAAGACGTATTGGTTAGGAACTTATGATAGTCTCATCTTGAGGTTTAATTTAAAACTGACAGAGAAGAAAGAAAGAGACAAAATTGTTTATGTTAATGTACAAAACCCTTGTTTGTTCTATAATCAGAAAGGAAATTTCAAGAAATTGGAGTAAACTTTATAGTTAAACCTTTTCAAACTAAAAATAGACACCATTTTTTACCAACTCTAAAAGCCCAAGACATACAAAAAACAAAAACAAAAAACAAAGCTTTTATATCAACTATATATATATATATATATGAACTCTCTCAATTCACAACCAAGTAAGGCCCTAATGTCACCAAGAACTTGAGCCTCTATCAAAGGAGCAAGCTTTTGGTTACAATGTCAGAGGTTTATTTTTTTTTTTTACATCAAGTCTAATATATCAGATAGTGTGAGATCTAATCAAATAAAATCAAACTGGAAGCAATCGTCACCTTGGTTGTGAATTTGAACTTCCAGCGGCAATGGCAATGACCCTTCATGTTCCTCTTCAAGCCAGAATGTTTCCAGAATCTTCACAGCCCTCTCATAGATCTTATGGTTGTCGTGATACTGCAGGTTCTCGATCTTTTCTAGTCCTTCCGCATCTTCAATCAGTTGTGAATAATAGTTCACGCCTCCTGTCTTCTTCTTCTCCGCCTCTCCGACTTTCAAAATGTTTCCCAATCCATCCAAACAAACTGAGATGATCTTTAGATCTGGACATACCAGGAGATCACATAAAGGTTTTATGCAACTCTGCTCCACCATGTATCTGAATCACACACCAATGGCAACAAATTTGTGAAACTCAAGATCAAGATACAATGAAAAAGTGTAAAAGTGTAAAAGGAGAGAGGACAAGGGACACATACTTGATTTGATCATGAGAACCACCTGAGGTAGCATTTGAAATTGCCCATAAAGCTTCTTTCTTTATGTCAAATTCAGCATTTTGAGACAGATTGACCAAAGTTGGAATCAAATTTGCATCTACGACTGCCTGTTAATCATCATCAGAGGAAATCAAGACAAATAGAAAACAATTAGGTAAATTTTGTTTGTTCAAAACTCATGCACTTGATGAAGCAATAAAAACTGCTTACCTGAATTTGTTCTTTAGTGCCTGCAGTGATGTTTGAAATCGTCCAGCAAGCTTCCTTCTTTATCATTTTCTTACAGTTTTGATTAAGCAGGTTGGCAAGAACGGGCAAAGCACCATAATTTATCACACACTGAAGAATAAGTTCAAAGGGTTTATTCAGAGCCCAAGCGAAGATGGTTTCCAAGTATACAAAAGTCATCCTATCTACTAATATTGGTATAGTGAAATAATCATCCAGAGAGTATAATAAAAAAAGAAGGTTTCGATAGTTTTCTTGTTTTGACAACAAAAGTGTTCTATGTAGAAGGTTCGATATATGGAATATGAATTACATACCTGAGTCTGCTGATGATCTCCAGTAACTATATTCCCAATGGTACGAACTGCAGGAACAAGCGCAAATTGTCTGCAAAAGAAAAACTTTGTCAGCCTTCATTACCCAAACATGTAAAAAGTGTTAAATATATATACATGTTTTTGAGAAGTACTAACTGGATAATTCCAACTAGTCTTGGGACAACACCAGTCTCGATCACACTTTGGATGTTTTCTACTGAACCATCAGACAGATACGAAAGTGCCCAGCAAGCATCTGCCATGACTTCTCCATCATTCAAATGAACAAGTCGTTCAAGTACAGGGAGAGCAGGTTGCATCTGTTAATCATGCTTCATATGTTAAAAGTATTGGACGTATACAAACCGAGGAAACAGAGCCTGGAGAGAGAGAGAGAGAGATAAAAAGACCTGGTCAAACGGAGGCAGAGGCTTGCGACGGAAGAAGTTTGCTAAAGTCCAAGTGGCATTTCTAAGCATCAACAATGTAGCATCCTTATTCACCTGAGCCAACACTGCCGTCAATGCCCCACAACCAAGAACATAGTCACGGCATTGTATTGAATCACCAGCAACATTCCCCACTGCCCATAAAGCCTGCAAATTAAGTGCGAATTTCAACTCATCTCTCTCACATATTATTCATATCCACAGAAGAAGTACAATACCTGCTCACGGACATCAGCAACAGGGGAAGCAAGAAGCTTGATAAAGATTGGAACAGTGTCATGATCAATCACAACCTTAGTATGCTCAGATGATCCAGAAGCAATGTTTGTTAAAACCCAAGCCGCCTCAAACTATAAAAACATCATCAAATTTCAGAATCAAAGATTACAGTATTTTAATTGATGGGGACTCTTTTTCTAACCTGAAGATTAGGAAAATCTTCCCTTTTAAGAAACTCAACAAAACGAGGCAAAACTCCAGATTGTATCACGTCGTCTATAAGCTTAGGACTCATTATCCCTGGATCAAATTAAAGAAAAAACACAAACTTTAAGAAACATTCACGTAAATGATAAAGAATGATTTATCAAATCAATCAAAAAAATCAAAGAATTTACCTTTTGTAGATAGCATCTTCCTGAATTGAGTAGTGGACTCAACCTGAAATGAAGGATCATCTGACCAAACCCCAGCGATCATAGTCAAAATCTCCAACTACGAGCACCAAAACAAAGAATTAAATAATCAATTCGCGAAATTACCCAATCCAAAACCTAATCAATCGGACTCCAATCGAAACCTAAACTCCGATTTACCTTATTCTCAGGGGAAGCGGCGGCGGAAGAAGGAGGGGAATCTTGAATACCGTCGCGGCGCTTCTTCATTAAGCTTTCTTCACGTTTGTTTTTACGAATCTCGACCAAATAATCCTCTCTTCTTCTCCGGCCTTCTTCCGCATCTACAGATACCTTGTAACGGGTTTTACGGGCCTCAGTCTTCTCGCTCGGTCGCAGCGACATGGCTTTCTTCTATCTTCTTCGACCTCTCCTAAGATATTGAATCAACACAAAGTGAAATTTACAAAGCCGAAGAGAAACCCTAGAAAATCAACTGGAAATTGAAAGAGGCAACGAAATGGATTTTTGAAATTGATCGCAAGAAGAAAGATCAAGGAGCGAAAAGAGTTTCAATTTAAAGAAGCGGGATTTTTCTAATTATTTATTATTGTTTTTATTTTCGGGATTTAGTTATTGTTTTTATTTAACCATATATATAACTGTACAATTACATCAAATTATTATCGTTAATTTCTTATAAATCTAGTCCGAATTCAAAATTAGTAGGTCAATACTCAATATTACAAACTATATACATACCATACCAACTTGGAAGATAGTATACCAACTATATATAAACTGAATATAGTATATGGATATAATTAAAAGAAAAGTTTTGGTTCAACAAAAAAATAAATGCTTTAGTAAACCAACTTCTCGATTTATGTTTTTCATATTTTAAGTTGTTTTCTTATGTAAATTGGGTACACTTTATTGAACCAGTCTAAATCTTAATATAAATTTCATTTAATTTATTGACTCAAGAAATTTTTTATATAATGTATAAAATGTTAAAATCATTTAGCACATATTTCGTCTTGATGAAAATAAAATGCAAGGATCAATATTATTTTTCTTTTTCTCTGCTGAAATTAAGTTGATTAACAATTAACAATGTTAACTAGTAGTATATCTTATCTACTATACATTATATACACTATACTAAATATGTAAGTTGCTTTAAAGAAACAAGATATTCGGAAGGCGTTGAGTCAACTCTAACCGTAGCAGGACCTTCCCGAGCCACCGTAGCCATCCGATTCGTGGGCGATCTTGGAGGAGATGCATAAAGAATTGATGACTCAATGATTTCTCTATGTGTATTTTCAAGATCCTTAGAGATTCTATGTGCTTGAAGAGCCGTTACGTAAAGTCCCGTGGCTAGAAACACAGTTAGAAGTGAGAACACTCCGGCAGCTGCAAAGAAGCCTTGCCGGATTACTAGACAAGTAGGTTTTGGCTTAGACCAGTTCTTTAGATGTCCTGATTCCACACTAAGTCCCACCAATAGTAGAACCTCTCCAACACCAAAGCAAACCCTTATAGAAAAACAAAAGTATATACAATTACAAAAAGTCACTAACTTAGAGTATGGCCATGTATTATCGTGGAATCGCCAATATATATATATATATATATATATATATATCAGTTTTGTGCAGAAACGATCGACAAAGAGTGTATATATCTTTTCTTCTCAATCACCATTTAGAAAAGCATTTGAAATGTCTACAATTTTATAAATAAAATCTCTTAACTCACGTTAAAATATAGCTCATTCCACAATTTTGGAGTTTACGAGTTAGAATTTAAAGTTCTAACAATAAACACCGTGAAAACGCAATAAAGGTTCTAAATAAAATAAGATAAAAGAATCTTAATTTTATAACTACAAAATCTTAATCACAGTGAATATGTATTGAGAGCTTTTATATTTAATTAGGATTAATGTTATTTTTCAACAATGACATGACTCGTTGCGTGAGAATAAGTCTTACGTACCAAGTTGAGACAAAGAAGAATCCTGCTTGATAAGTGAGCCTCTTGGCGGGAACAGAATCAGGATCCCACGTATCTAGAATCAACGGTGGCGATGCGGTGACTGCGATAAGTAAGTACATGTGCAAGCCCACCATCGCGACCGCTAGTCCTACAAACGCAGTTGCACCGCATAACAACGGCGTTTTCCCACTACCGTTGTAAACGCACGTTCTGCTTTCCCATGTCGCCTACATGAAAATTGCGAATCATTGAAAACATATTTTGGACTTACCATGTGAAGCCGTAGTGGCAATAATAATAAAAAAAAGATGGTGAAAATATAAATTTTTCTTTTTGATTTGATTAATTGCTATGTTTTTACATCAACTACGTAATATAGGTCTAGTCTAAACATCTCTCTCAAGTTTCAACTAATTTTGAGCAAACTACGCTTGAGTTGTGAGTTGCAATGTTTCTATATATTGTTAGTTTAACATGGTTTCCATATAAATCAGTATAAATTTCTGAAATTTTTGAAAATATGATCAAACTGAAAGAGAAATATAATATTATAAAAATGTACCTGAGATCTCGTGGCTTCGGCATAGAGGCAGAGAACAAAGCAGGAGAGGCCAAAGGTTATAGTCAAAACCACGATGAAAATACCAGTTTTGCTGCTGAGATCAGTGGTTCTGGGGTTTGGAACAAGATCTTGATGGGTCACAGCTCGTACTCTTGTTCTCGACATATCTCTTTGTGATCAATGTCTCATAGATAAAAATCGATGATACATGTTTTGAAAGTTATTATACTTTGATTTGTTTTACATCTAGATATATATATGAGAAGCATTGAAAGTTGGAGAAAAAGAAAAAAAGGTGAAAAAAGGAGATGAGAATAGTAGAATTGCTTCGGGCAAAGGTTGCTTAAAGGCCAAAGATTCGAAGGTTCCTTTTCTATTTTAATTTTTTTTCCGATAAAAACGAAGGTTCCTTTTTGGATATCTTTTTAAACTACTAAATGTTTTTGGCATGGTGTCCATTAACCGATGATGTGTAAAATATATTGTGTGACGAGAATTCGTACGTTAATGGTGCTAGTTGGATCATTCTTTTCATATAACACTAGAACATTGTTTTCTTCTTTTTATCTTTGTGTTCATACGAGAACATCGTACGGTACGCTTTCCTTATCTTGAAAGTAAAACATGCGATTTAAATAATAGGTGAAATTTCTTTGCGAGTTTTATTCTACTAGATTTTAATATTAAAATATTATAAAATGTTTTGTTAAATTATTTATAAATATTAATATAAATTATTAATTTAAAATATAATTATAAGTCAATTCGTTATTTCTCTCAAAATTTAGAATACTTTAAGGTTAAAAACATTTGATTTTTTAAAAATATCCTCAAACTTATATATCATCCCTAATTGGGTGCTTTATTATGCAACATTTGAGTTTGTATTTACCGTTTCTATATTTGTTATTTTTAGTATAAAATTTTAGAAATTTTTACTTAAAATACGAAGATTATAACACTTATTTTTTTTCTAAAAGATTTAGATGTTTGAAAAAGTCCAAATGTAAATTTTATTTTCATATATTCTGGAAACTATTTGTGTAGATTATTCTCAGAAAATTAACTATATTTGCTCTCTAGTTTCTTAACACTCAATTTGTTAACTCGTTTCAACATTTTAATTATTTATCTCTTGTTTTTATCTTCTTATTAATTCATCATCTTGTTAAATATATTATTTAAATAATTACTTTTATTAAATTAACATTATATTTTAAAAATTTTAAATTGTTACATATTTTATTGAATTATTTTGTTTGATAAATATTGTTCAATTTATTCAATAAATATAAATAAATATGTAATTAATGAATATTTAAGTTGTCTTTAATTTAACAAAAAAAGTTTGTTTAGGTAGACACTCTACATGGAGAGATAACTCACTAATTATATATACTAGGGGTTATATTGCGCTACGCGCGGGGCGGACATTAAAATTTGATTAAACGGAGCTATTTATTTGATGTTTGTAAGAATATATTTTCACAGTTTGGTTATTTGGTTTGATATATTCGTTTTGAACTGATTGAAAAGTATCATAGCTATTGAAGACTGAAATGGGTTGCTATATTGCTATCTTTCGAGGGCAAGCCACATTCTTTATACCGAGCCATATTTTCTCTCGAACATAACACAAATATGGCTTGCGATGCAACAAAATGAGAATTTATAAGCTATTATTGGATATTTAAGATGTCATATCAACATAAGATGCATTGACTTCTTAGATTTGAACTTTTGTAATTATGATGTGCCACAATTCTCTTTTTTGTCCAAATAACTCGTGTTCTATTATTTCCCTCTTTTGACCATCCACACCTTATGAACCTTATGAATGTTCTAAATATTTCAGTAACTATTCCGTTCTCACTGTGAAAAAATGTAAGAGCTTTGTCTTTTCTCATCCATCTCTATATATTGCTCCCAGTCAAAACAATTATCAATGTAACTTCTCCTTTCGTCGAGTTTGTCTCTCACATCTTTCAGGATTTTCTTAGTTTTGTTCAATCTTTGAATATTTGTCGTCACCGTCTTCTACATATTTTTGATTTATCAGTTTTATTTTTTTTGTAATTTTTGATTTGAATAGTTGTCATCACCTTCTTTTGTTTTTCTCTTTCCAATCAATGACTGTCCTCTTCCATCTCCATCCTCAATCTCTTATCACCACACCCATTGTATAAGGGTTCACTATTTTTATGTTCAGAAAAAAAGTTTGCCATTTCTTTATTCTCTCTAGTTTTTAGTATGTTGCCTTCTTCCAAATCCAACAAAGTGTCCTAACATAACTACACATGAAAGGATTTAAGAAGAAATGGATAGTATTCAATATGAATGATTTCTTAGAAAAGCATGATAATACAAATAAAAACGAATCTCTAATAAATAAAAGAAACTATTTGAGGCCTATAAAGTTGTCCAACTCAGCATTCTCTACTTCTCCAAAAAACAGCCACGTCAACAACTCATGAGGTATATATAGAAGATTAGTCCTAGGTCTTTATCACTTGGTGACATGGCCACATCATCTGGTGTAAGTGGTGTTAAGGATTAAGTGGTCATATGGTCAAAAAAACTTTCAACACGTTGTTGGATCCAAGGCGGATCAGTCTTCCTACTCCCAAAGCAGTTAGAGGTGCCCTTATGAGAATCGTACTTAACAATATAAAGATTTAATTTCACTCACGTAAAATTTTTTAACTCAAAACTAAGTTTTTTTTAACACTTGACATACATAAAAAAGATAAGAAAAAACTGTTTCACATTCATCAAAAAATAAATACATGAAAAGACTTAGTAAACTTTACATAAATAAGGACACTAAGGAAATTCGGACTATGCAAACTTTTTCATTCTCCTTTGCGCGTTTTGGGATTCACTTGTCAAATACATGTCAAATAAAATAAAGAAAATTTGTGAAATACAGTCAAATGCCTCTTATTGACTCAACCAAAATGATATTCATCTTTGTTCAAACTGGTATACTAACCGGACATGTATTTTTCTATGACCGCAACCCTTCTCTCCATGAGAAAGGGGTCACTTGTTGAATTGATATTGTAAAATAAACCTCAAACACTCATGTCTCTTTTGACTTTCTAAGTCTCTATAGACTTAGAGCATTACCTTGACTTTGAGACCAAGTTTTTCTCTTTCTTTATAACCATTTTCTGGTAATTTATTTATATAAGATCATGTTTTTTTTGTTCCTTTTGTTATTAACATTTAATCTGCTCACTCAAACAAGAGACAACATTGTGGACAAAATTTGGTGTTACTCAAATTCGGTGGTAACTGGTATATTTTATCAATTTAAATGTTAGATAGTCCTTGGAGAACACAATTTAATGTTTTCTGGACTGCCACATATTTGCTTACTTGAAATAAAGATTTTTCTGCATAAACGTCTTTGTATGTTTATGCGTTATATGGTGGTTGCAAGTGAAGATGACTATCAAAAAGAAAAATATTTTTAATAATAATATTTTTATAATGAATTAACACCTTCCAAAATATATTTACTAAACAAACTCTAGTTTTTTAATGTCATTTAACCCCTTAAAATTTATTTATTTACGAACATGTCAAATTTTTTTTAATATATAAAGGTAAACATCTAAACCTAATTGCACTTTATTTTTCCTTCTCTCTACTTCTACCGCATCTCTTTCTTTTCTTTTCTTTTCTTTTTCTCGCCGCCGCACATGTCTCTTTCTCTTCTGCTTATTTATCTTTTCGACATTTCTCTCTGCTGTTGAAAACATATTTCTTTCGTCACCAACTTTTGGTAAGTTTATTTTTATTTTTAATTCTTTTTAATTTTACTCTCATTTTTTTTTAATTTCATTCAAATTTGTTTATGTAATTGAATTTATATGTATATTTTATGTCATTTTGGGGTTAGATTTACACATTTATATTCATGACTATTTTTATATTTAATATATTTAAGAATGTAGAATACCTAGAATTGACCATTTCAATTTAATTTCATTTGAGTTTGTGATTGTAGAGTACTTAAATACATATTCTGATCAGAGGTGGGCATCCAAAATCCAATCTGTTTAGATCCAAAAAATAGGATCCCGAGGT
>VBRH01000625.1:71835-88049 GCA_014578085.1 Cardamine resedifolia | reverse complement strand
AAAAAGGTAAATGACACGTAGAGTGGGGACCCTGAAGAAGAAGGGTCTCTAAGGACAGTCAGTGTATGAATGAATGAAAATGAAGCGAGAAGAGTCAGAAGACAAATTACAAGAAGTAGCATTGACTTTGATATCGAAGCCAAAACTGAAGGGGCAATTTTGTCTCTTTAGGAAAGGACACAGACAAGCTTTCTATACGGGCCAGTAGAAAATGGGCCCTACTTCATAAGCCCATTTACTCCTCTCTTTGTCTTTTTATTCCCCTTCCCATCACGTGACTATGCGAAAACGCCGTCGGATTATACTGCTCGACTTGACAAGACGGCGATAGAAGAAAGAAACTACAGCTCTAGGGAACGTAACGTAATTCTCAGTCTATCATTTATAACGGTCAGATCAACGCTGTTTAGTATATACACAGCCGTCCATGTTACCGTTTATTTCTCCCGTTAAGTTAAAACGCCGTGAATCTTATCTACTTATTTTGATGAAGCCAAAAAGAAAATTTCCGATCTTAATGGTGTCAGAAGATTTCACAGAGGAAGAAAACAAAGACGTTCCCGTTTTTCCATGTCTATGTGTAGTGACGGCTACAAAAACCTCTCTCTCTCTCTGTAAAACAGTTAAAAAAGAAAAAGAAAAAACGAAAAATCTCCAGTAATTTTTTTCCAGTGGATTTTGTTTGAGTTTGGACTTTTAAAAGAGACCAAATTTGTTTGTATCAGCTGGTTATCAAAATAAGCCAATGAGAGACTAACACGTATGTTTGACCCAAGTCTTAGTTCGTATATCTACCTGCAGATACAAGCTGATAGTGTACTTTTCTAAAGTTTAATTTTGTATGATTTTTATTAGCAAATGTTACATCTATCCGATTAGAGAGTAACCACTAACCATAACAAAAATTATGAGATAATTCGAAAAACATTAAGGTTTTATTTGGCGCATTATTCATATAATAATATTTATGTAAAGCCACATAAAAGTATTATTCTCTCTCAAAGTCGCGGTATATAGAATCACTTCGATTCTCTTCATCTTCTTCTTCTTCAGAATAATATGCCATTGTTCCTATCTCTGTGTACTCGTCCTATCGCATAACACTCACGCTAACTTATTATTATTCTCCGTCTCTTTTTTCCCTCTGAGAGGACAGCTTACCAAAAAAAAAATGGCGATGAGACTTTTGAAGACTCATTTTCTGTTTCTGCATCTTCATCAGCAGCTTTACCTTATCTCGATTTTGTTTCTACTTTTCTCATCATGCTTCGCTTACACTGACATGGACGCACTCCTTAACCTCAAATCCTCCATGATTGGTCCCAACGGCGACGGTCTTCATGACTGGGTACACTCCACTTCTCCGGCCGCTCACTGTTCTTTCTCCGGCGTTTCATGTGACGGCGATGCTCGTGTTGTTTCTCTCAACGTTTCGTTTACTCCTTTGTTTGGAACTATCTCACCGGAGATTGGGATGTTGAATCGTTTGGTGAATCTTACTTTAGCTGCTAATAATTTCTCCGGTAATCTACCATTGGAGATGAAGAGTCTCACTTCTCTCAAGATTTTGAATGTTTCCAACAATGGAAACCTTAATGGAAGCTTCCCTGGAGAGATTGTTAAAGCCATGGTTGAGCTTGAAGTTCTTGACGCTTATAACAACAATTTCACCGGTACGTTACCGCCGGAGATCCCGGAGCTTAAGAAGCTGAAACACCTCTCTCTCGGTGGAAATTTCTTCACCGGAGAGATTCCAGAGAGTTATGGAGATATTCAGAGCTTGGAATATCTTGGACTTAACGGAGCTGGACTCTCCGGTGATTCTCCGGCGTTTTTGTCTCGGCTTAAGAACTTAAGAGAAATGTATGTTGGCTACTACAACAGCTACACCGGTGGTGTTCCACCAGAGTTTGGTGAATTAACGAAGCTCGAGATCCTCGACATGGCGAGTTGTACACTCACCGGCGAGATTCCGACGACGTTGAGTAATCTCAAGCATTTAAATACTTTGTTTCTACATATAAACAATTTAACCGGACATATTCCACCGGAGCTCTCCGGTTTAGTCAGCTTGAAATCTATCGATTTATCAATCAACCAGCTAACCGGAGAGATTCCTCAAACCTTTATCACTCTCGGGAACATCACTCTGATCAATCTCTTCAGGAACAATCTCTACGGTCAAATTCCAGACTTCATCGGAGAATTGCCGAAGCTTCAGGTGTTCGAGGTGTGGGAGAACAACTTCACGTTACAGTTACCGGCGAATCTTGGACGAAACGGGAATCTGAAAAGGCTCGATGTCTCTTGTAATCATCTCACAGGACTTATCCCTATGGATTTGTGCAGAGGTGAGAAATTGGAGACGTTGATACTCTCTAATAACTTCTTCTTTGGTCCGATTCCTGAAGAACTAGGTCAATGTAAGTCGTTAAACAAAGTCAGAATCGTCAAGAATCTTCTCAATGGAACTGTTCCGGCGGGGCTTTTCAGTCTGCCGTTGGTTACGATTATCGAACTCAACGATAATTTCTTTTCCGGTGAACTTCCGGCAACGATGTCTGGCAATCTTCTCGATCAGATTTACCTCTCAAACAACTGGTTTTCCGGCGAAATTCCTCCCGCAATCGGTAATTTCCCCAGTTTACAGACTCTATTTCTGGACAGGAACCGATTTCGCGGGAATATTCCCAGAGAAATCTTCGAATTGAAGCATCTATCGAAGATCAACACAAGTGCGAACAACATAACCGGAGAAATTCCAGATACCATCTCTCGCTGCACTTCCTTAATCTCCGTCGATCTAAGCCGTAACCGTATCGCCGGAGAAATCCCCAAAGAGATCCATAACGTGATTAATCTAGGAACTCTGAATCTCTCCGGCAATCAACTCAGCGGACCAATCCCTACCGGAATCGGAAACATGACGAGCCTAACCACTCTCGATCTCTCCTTCAACGATCTCTCCGGAAGAGTACCACTGGGTGGTCAATTCATGGTGTTTAACGACACTTCCTTCGCCGGAAACCCTTACCTATGTCTACCTCACCACGTCTCCTGCCTAATACGGCCAGGACAAACCTCCGATCACAACCACACGGCGTTGTTCTCACCATCAAGGATAATAATCACAGTCACCGCAGCGATCACCGCCCTAATCCTAATCGGCGTAGCGATTCGTCAGATGAACAAGAAGAAACATCAGAAATCACTCGCCTGGAAGCTAACCGCTTTCCAACGTCTAGATTTCAAATCAGAAAACGTTCTCGAATGCCTCAAAGAAGAGAACATAATCGGCAAAGGTGGAGCTGGGATCGTCTACCGCGGATCCATGCCAAACAACGTAGACGTAGCGATCAAACGTCTCGTAGGCCGTGGCACAGGGAGGAGCGATCATGGATTCACGGCGGAGATTCAAACATTGGGAAGGATCAGGCACCGTCACATCGTGAGACTTCTTGGTTACGTAGCGAACAAGGACACGAACCTGCTTCTCTATGAGTACATGCCTAACGGTAGCCTCGGAGAGCTTTTGCACGGATCTAAAGGTGGCCATCTTCAATGGGAGACGAGACATAGAGTAGCCGTGGAAGCAGCGAAAGGACTGTGTTATCTTCACCATGACTGTTCACCATTGATCTTACACAGAGATGTTAAGTCCAATAACATTCTTCTGGACTCTGATTTTGAAGCCCATGTTGCTGATTTTGGGCTCGCTAAGTTCTTAGTGGATGGTGCTGCTTCCGAGTGTATGTCTTCAATAGCTGGCTCTTATGGATACATCGCCCCAGGTTAGTTACATTTCCAAATCGCCAACACTAGTAATATAACATATTATCACAAAATATGCTCTAATCACCATTTGTTTTTGATTTGAATAGAGTATGCTTACACTTTAAAAGTGGACGAGAAGAGTGATGTGTATAGTTACGGAGTGGTTTTGTTGGAGCTAATAGCTGGGAAGAAACCGGTTGGTGAATTTGGTGAAGGAGTGGATATAGTTCGGTGGGTGAGGAACACGGAAGCTGAAATATCTCAGCCGTCGGATGCTACTACAGTTGTTGCGATCGTTGACTCGAGGTTAACTGGTTATCCGTTGACCAGTGTGGTTCATGTGTTCAAGATAGCGATGATGTGTGTGGAGGATGAAGCAACGTCAAGGCCTACGATGAGGGAGGTTGTGCACATGCTCACTAACCCTCCTAAGTCTGTGGCTAACTTGATCGCCTTCTGACCCAATCAAGATAATGAAAATAAGATGTTGTAATAATTATTTTTTTGGGTGTTTCTTCACTAAGTGGACATGTATGGTTTTTAAATACTTTTGCATTGTATATTTAATTTGTGATGATTTGTATATTACCTCTTATGTATTCTAATCTACTCGAGTTTGTTATGCTTATTGTTGATGGCTTTAAAACTTAGCTACTTCTTTCAGACAGCTGTGTATAAAATAACAGAATAGGAGAGCTTAGATCACTGTTTCTACACCTCTGTGAATCAGGGTCTTTTCTTAAATCCCTTATCATAGTTTAAGAACTAAGATATTGCTGATTGCATTATCTATGGTTGCTAGTTTAACATTGAAAACCAGACTTGAGAACAATTATGGATCTTTGATTCCAACATAGTGGTCATGTTGCATTCTTGATCTTACCTGCAAAGAATTGAAAAAGGTATGGAAATATACATATGGCATAGAATCAAAAATATGAAATTTGTTTGATAACATAAGCTTTCGGACTCGTACAGAGAACTACTCATGAAGCAAAAGCCGCATCAACAAAGAAACCGAGAAATGTACAGAAATCTAAAACCAAGAAGTTTGTCAGCGTTAAGCTCATTAACAACAGACTTCAGCCTGTATCAGCATTCAAATCTAATAACACTCAATCTCTTACATTCAAAATCGATTTTATTAATAACATAGAACATCTATAACATCACTATAAGATTTTACAACATTCCAATACAAAAAACAACACCATAACCTTATTATTCCTCATCATCTATTATCATACAGGAAAATTTCAGATATATTTATGTCTAATACATGTTATCTACTTCACTTGCAAGCTTTTTTTACCAAAGGGAAAACAAAAACAAAAAAAAAGTCAAAAAATGAGAAAAATCAAGTTTATATACTCAGAAAGCGCCATAAGGTATGTGTTGTGGAAGCCTAAATCGAACCTGTGAAGCCGGTGATCGAACCGCAACGCCGTGCCAGCAAATCCCTCCTTTACAACTACCACCCCCTTCGTGATGATGACGGCGACTTAGATCCTCCTCACCACCGCGATTGTACCTTGAAACCGCCTCCGCGGCTCGGCGAGACACGTCCCAGGCAAGCGTAACCGCTAGCAAAACGCCTACAGCCGTAATCGAAACAACGACGACGAATCCAGCGCTAAAGCTCCTCCCAGAGACCAATCCAAACATTTTAATCGAAATAATCAACGCCACGTAGATCGTCGCGAGATTTCCTAGAACCGCATCGGATAACGCCATGAGACACATAGAGATAATACGATTTTTTTTTCTTCTCCGGCGTCGTGAAATTGTGCCGCTTCTAGTTTACGGTGGAAGCTTAACAGAAAAGTGATTAAAAAAAAAAAGCGCAATTGTGGTGGATGGTGAAAAACTGGGGGCGTACGTGATCGTTGTCAGGAAAGGATATTTGGTAAATTACTAAAATACCCTTCATCGAGATCTTTTTGCAAGTGACGAAGAGTTTGTTGATTACCCCTCGAGATAAACGACACCGTTTCTGAAGTGGATTTTGATAGGAGCAATTTCGGAGACTTGCCACGCACAAACATTTATGAGCCTTTTGACATCCACGACCACGAACGTCATTGTCAAGGGAGACTCTTTCTATGGCTGTTGTCAATTTGATAATTTCGTACATTCGTACTCATAATTAAATTCTCTTTTCTACTGGGCTTGGAAATAGTTTATAATGGGCCTATAATTATCAATATTGTCCTCCAGATTTAGATACCTCTTTGTCATTAACTTTTGATTAAGGCATGTCTTCTTCATATTCCCTGATGGCTTTTATTCTTATGATATTTTTGTCAAATCATATACAGTGGTAATGGACATTTGATTTATATTTATAGGTAAGCTTCCACTAAATATCGTAATCATCATCATCAACTCACCCTTAATATAAATTATCTATTTAATCTTTTTTCAGCTAGTGGTTACCAATTACCGCAAATCACACTCTTCATATTTTGATTACAACTTTTTCAATTTATAATAAAAAATATCTGAAATACTAGTGCTTCTCATGCGCTTGTAAAGTCAATTTATTTTTTAAATACAGCGGTTGAGACAAGACAAGAAATGAAATTGTATTATTAATTTCAATGATTCGAATAGCCAACGCAGCATCAGATAACAAACAAATGAAATATTCCCGTTTTCTCCAATATAGAGATTTTAAAACTAAAAGATTACTTTATATAGTGTACACAATTGTCTAATCCTAATTATATTAAAATTAAACAAATATTCCGACCTTACAAATTACAATTAACATTCCCATCTATTTGAACACCACCACTCCACCAGCAGCCCACTTTCTTTCCCACATGTTCCACACCCAAAATAAGAATCCTCCCATGAAGGGGTACTTCTGTAAATCCAGGTAAGGAGCTTTTTGGTGAATGGGTGATACCTTTTTCAACTATGACTCAATCCGACGTCGTTCTGAGGTAAAAAGTCACATGGGCCATAACAAGATAAGGCTTTTAGTGAGGGCCCACATCATCTTGCTTCAGTGTTAAACGCGGGAGACAAGGTTAGGTCAAAAGAGCCGCCACATCCGACAAAAGGCCAGCGCAAGAGTGACTGTGATTCCACTTAACGAAAGATGACACGTGGACGGTGATCCTTTGCTCTGGTCCAGAGCTCCTTCGTATATCATCGAGGTATCTACCGGCGACCATGACGTACTTCCTCCGGCAGAAGTTGCCGACGTCCCTGATGGCGTTGTCGTTTTCGGATCTGGGCTCTGATCTTGAGATGATTTTTGACTGCATGAAAAAAACATAGCCGTTAGGTTAATGTTGTAGTGCTTCTGCCACGCGTCACCTTGGGATTGGAAATAATATTAAAAAAATGTCGATGGGCCGTTAACGATCCACATCCCAATAAATCGAGCTTCATATCCCCGTCCCAAGGATAAAAATTGGGAGTATAAAACAAATGGAGAAAAATGACAAACAAACAAAATAAAATCGAAGAACGTAAAAGTGACTTCGATTACACGAAAAGCAACAAAGTTATTAATGGTTCATTAAAAGTCGCTGTAGTAAATATGATGCTTGTTGTTAGTATATTTTGACCTAATTAAGTGTGTTCTCACCAAACCTTAATCATAAAACAACTATTCATGCTTAATTGGTGCCGCCAAAGTGAAGAAGAAGATAATAAGATGCCGGTTATATTTTGACGAAATTACCCTCCCTAATCAAAGCATGTTATTACGAACAAAAGGGTATAAATGGAATTTTCACCTGGTGTTCGGAGATGGGCAGAAGGTGATAACGTAATTAGGGGACTTGGCGCATGTGAAGGTACTACTCTGATCATCGTAGGCGTAGCTGTAAGCACGTGGACACGCGTTTTTAAAGATCAACGAGTACGACGACGGTTTACACGTGTCAGGCGTACCGTACGCGCCGCTACAACAATACTCCGGTGTACGGAAAGCTTCACACGCGCTTTTACATCCCATCGACTGTTTTCCACCGTCTACACTCGTCACCTTCAGCTCCGATGGACACGCGCCGTTTAAATCGACGACGCATCCTGTGCTGCTGCAGTTCTGACCTGAGCCTCCCTGTGGGACCACTAGCATCGGGACGTTGTAACCGTCGACGAGACTGACGTCGTAGAAATCGAGACCTCCAGATCCGTCGAGTGTGAATTCGGCTAGTGTAGCTGGAGGAGCTGCGCCGGATCCGGAGCATTCGATTTTTCCGGATCCGCAATCTCCGGTTTCGCAGGTGAATTTTCCGTCGGTGTCGGTGGAGCAAAGAGTTCTTCCCCAGAATCGACCTCCCCATGAAGTCGGCGCGTTGATTGTTCGCATTTCGCCTTTTTGAAGAACGAATCCGGTCGTCGGAAGTGGAGGAATTCCGGCGTTTGATAGAAGTCCCGGCCAAACTGTGTATTCGCATTTGTTCTCCATAATGAAGCTCGTAGATCTAACTCCTGTTTATTAAACCAAAAACAAAAATCAGAAATCATCATACAGTCACAGTATTAATCATTGCTAAGCCTATTCAGTAAGATTCGTACCAGAAATGAACAAATGGGAGAGGATAAGGAAGATCAATGGCAACGGAAGAGCCATTGAGATCTAGAAGAAGAAGAATGTGAAGATTTTAAGGATTTTAATGCTCTATTTGTTTCTTCTTCTGTTTATTTACTAAATAACAGACACTAAAAAGAGGATTCTGAGAGCGAAAGAGAGAAGAAGAAGAGGATGTGTAATTTATAGAAGAAGCATATTCCGTTGGCTTTCTTTTTCTGTTGGGTAAAAATCAGATGTATGCGTTTGTTGGCAGCTTATGGTACGCCTGCTGACGTGCTTAAAGCTAATTGGGTTATGATTTTTTAACCGTTGAAAATAAGAACAAGCACCTGCTTAACAAAATTATGTTAAGTAGAATATTTGAGCTAATTTTGTTCTTTAATCGGTTCCTAATTAGAACAATACGATAATGGATTAGTCTTAGGGCCTGGTTTGAAAATGGTTACATTACCACTAATTGTTGTCAGATTTTGATTGATACTTTTCAACGAAAATATCAACCTACCTTTTGACATTCACTTTTAATTAATAATATCTACAAAACGTAAAGTAATTCTTATATTTTTCAAGATTCTTTACCTTTACTGTATAGTTACGCGATTAGGATTTATAACTCGTAGACGTGCAAAACAAAATTACTTTTTAGAGTTTTAACTACGAGTTATGGGAATTTCATTAGATATTAGTATGTGATTTCATTTCAACGTTCTGGTTTTCATCTCATCTAACAATAATAAAAGGGTCTAGTACAAAATGATGACGAACTTAAAGTCCAAAACTATATAATTTATAAAATTATCATTTCATTTTCCGAACAACTAGGTACTAGTGGACATTTCAACGTCTTTCCTGATAGTCGCGGGCCCTGTATATTATATTGGAGAAATCCATATAAATATCTTGGCTACAAAAATTTATTTGCCCAACATAATATTTTAGGTTTTGATTGATCAATTGCAACGATATATAAAAAAAAAATTTCATTTTGCTTATATGTAATGTACATTAATGTATACTTAAATATCTGTTAGATATGTTTTCGTGGAAAGCGAAAATGTTGTCACTTTTGAGTTTTGACGGTGAAAGATAAAAAGAAGTTATAAATAATTTTTCAATAATTGCCTTGAGATATTTTATTTCGTGGGACTAAATAGCGACCATTTTGTAATTTTGTATTCAGACAGGTGACATCCACAGATCCACTTTCCCATATATGGTCAGCCATCGTCTTCCCTAACGTTTTTTTTTTAAAATCGTCCGTCACGTACAATAAAAATCAATATCATTCTTATATACAAATATACAATCATATATTTAGTGGGCTTGTATGGGTTTGGTATATTGAATGAGCCCAGAGATTTATCAAAAGCCTTATGGTACCCATAAATTTTCAAACACACGTAATAGTTAATAACTTAATACACACAAGTCATACATTTTGTTTTGATTTTCTTTTTTGTCAGCATTCAGGAACAATGGAACATATGGCGTGATTCAGTTTTTTTTTTTTAATTACGTTTTTTATATGTACAAAGTGTGTGGTGATTAGGTTGAAAATATACCTTGCATGAACTTTCGATCATATTCAATTCTCTTAGCACACAAGATAAAACTCCAATAGAGTAACAGTAATACTTATCACCGAAATTATTTATCGTTTCATTCAGAAAAAAATGTAGCCACGTTTTGCTTCTAAACATAAACATCTTTAAATTTCTTTAAATTATATTTTAAACAAAAAACTTGATCTAGGCATCTTAAAATTAAGGGTTTTCAAAGGTTTGTTTTTGTGCATTTTTCACTCTTTCGCGATGAGACGTGTCCTCCTCGAGGTGTTGGTTCTGACCTCTTTAGTCATCTTGGAATTGAGCAATGCGTATGCACCTATTGTATCGTATAAGTGGGTCGTCTCTTTTTCTCAATTTTCCATTCTTGGAGGCAACAAACAGGTTTTAATAATAATTCGCTTATCTTTTAATTTGTTAGAATAATTGAATTTAAATAATGATTTATGAAAATAATATATGACTAATCAACAGATCATAGTGATCAACGACATGTTCCCTGGACCGGTACTTAATGCAACAGCAGGCGATATTATAACCGTCAACATTTTCAACAATTTGAACGAACCCTTTCTCATGACGTGGTAAATATATATTTCATACTTCATTATATATGTTTTGCATTATGTTTATTAAATGTTATCAAAACGATTTAAATAAATAAATAAAAGGAATGGATTGCAACTGCGGAGAAACTCGTGGCAAGATGGAGTTAGAGGGACAAACTGTCCCATACCGCCAGGGAAAAATTGGACGTACCGTTTTCAAGTGAAGGATCAAATCGGAAGTTACTTTTACTTTCCGTCGCTTCGACTACAGAAAGCTGCGGGAGGATACGGTGCCATTAGAGTCTACAGTCCAGAGCTTGTACCTGTTCCATTTCCTCAGCCCGACGACGAATTTGACATCTTGATCGGAGATTGGTTCTATGCCGACCATAACGTATGTTTCGTTTATATTGCCTCTTTATTGAATGTGTGTGTGTTAGTTTTGTTCTAAAAGATGTTTTGCTTGATTTGCAAATGGTTTGATGAAGGATATGAGAGCTTCACTTGACACTGGTCTCAGTTTGCCGACTCCTGATGGTATTCTTTTTAATGGGCTTGGGCCTGAAGAGGCCTTCTTTGCATTTGAACCAGGTGAGTTTTTTTGTCTTATCTTTGATATACTACATATTATGTGTCATATTTGATCTCTAGTAATGTAATTTTACACGCAAATGTACGTTTTGTGTTGTGCATATATCTCAGGTAAAACATATAGACTAAGAATATCAAACGTGGGCCTCAAAACATGCTTAAACTTCAGGATCCAGGACCATGATATGCTTCTAGTTGAGACAGAGGGTTCGTATGTTCAACAACATGTTTACTCAAGCTTAGATATCCACGTGGGTCAATCATACTCTGTTCTTGTAACTGCCAAAACCGACCCGATTGGAAGTTATCGCTCCTACTACATATTCGCCTCAGCCCGGTTTACTAATTTCTACCTGTCCGGTATAGCTTTAATTCGATATCCCAACTCTCCCCTTGACCCGGTCGGACCAGTTCCACTTGCACCTGGACCGTGGGATTACACCTCCTCAGTTCAACAGGCCCAGTCCATTAGGTAAATAAATAAAAGTCACCAGGGTTTTTTTTAAGTTAAATTCCTCAAAATACCGCACTCAAATTTTATTGCCAAAAATATCACTATTAATTTAATATTCCAAAAATATCACCAAAATTTTTTGTTTTCAAAAATACGACAAACATAAAAATTGATTTTATTTTTAAGTTTGGATTAACTATTTTAGATTTTTGGTATAATTTTTAGGGGTAAGATTTATGGTTTAAATACCCTAAATTTTAAATCATAAACTCTAAAAATGTATAGTTGGAAGATTTGTAGTTTTGATGAAAGTAAAATATAATTTAGTGGTATTAATGAGAATTGTTTTTTTTTTAATGATTTCCACAAAAATATATGATATGCTTCTAAAAAATACACAAATAATGATATTGTCTATATAGATGACGTTTAAAAAATTTTAAAATAGAAAATTGTCACACAAAAATTCCAATAGATTTATAATTTTTCTTCTTAATTTTTTATATTTCTCTATTTTTATATGAAGAAATTTACTCTCTTTTTTATCATTTTGTTTTATACTCTTTATTAATAAATGTAATTGCGAACACAGAAGGGACTTAGACGTTGGAGCGGCAAGAACGAATCCGCAAGGTTCGTACCACTACGGAAGCATAAACGTAACCAGAACGTTAGTACTTCAAAACGACGTTATGCTATCGTCGAATAAACTCCGTTACACAGTTAACGGTATTTCATTCGTCATCCCAGCAACGCCGTTAAAGCTCATCGATCATTTCCAGCTAAAAGACAAGATTGTCCCCGACATGTTCCCGATTTATCCGTCCAACAAAACGCAGAGTTTTGGCACTTCAGTGGTCGATATTCGTTACAAAGATTTCGTCCACATTGTGTTCGAGAATCCTCTAGATGAATTGCAGAGCTGGCACATCGACGGTTACAACTTCTTCTTTGTCGGGTAAAATTATAATCGTTAATCATGTTTATTGATATGATTAATTAGGTTCTAAGCTTATTTTGCTTTGATGTTAGAATGGGATTTGGAGCTTGGTCTGAAAGCAAGAGAGCTGGGTATAACTTAGTGGACGCTGTTTCACGGTCAACAGTTCAGGTAAACTCAATTCTAATTCTGTAATTAAAGTATTAACCAGAAAATTAGTTTTAGACTATAGTTAATTGTTTTTGTTTGGGTATAGGTTTATCCCTATTCGTGGGCAGCAATACTATTAGCCATGGATAATCAAGGAATGTGGAATGTGAGATCACAGAAAGCAGAGCAATGGTATCTTGGTCAAGAGCTTTATTTGAGGGTTAAAGGTGATGGACAAGAAGATCCTTCGAATATTCCGGTTAGAGATGAATTGCCGATCCCGGATAATTTCATCCGTTGCGGCCAAATTCTCTAATAATTAAATATTTAAAATAAATAAATAACAAGGGTATGGTAAAAAACCCCAGAAAACTCAAATTTTAATCAATAGAGGTTAAAAAGGATTTTAAGGAATAATTTTTTTTAATCATCAGAGAGTATTAGGATCGGTGCATCACTGTAATCAGACGACCGTCGTGAGAACTTTAGATCCAATGTCATCATTTGAATCCCAATTATTAAGGAAGAAAAAAAAAATTCGTACACAAACAAAAAGAGAAGTTGATTGATATCTTTAGGGAAAAAAAACAACCGCCAAAAAAAAAAAACTATGTTTTACATAGTCGTAACAATCATATATTCAATTAAAAGGCACATTTTTAAATATTACAAATTTTTAATGTACTAAGATTATAATTATTCAAGAATGTATAGCTTAATGGTTAGAACCTTACGGTTGAAATGATAAAAACCGATAAAATGTTTTAACTGATAAAAATGTTTATGTTTCTCTATTATAAATGTCAAAAAAATTTACGATCTAAAATATTGTATAAAACTTCATTAAAAGAAAAAATCTACGTGGCATCTGATTCAACAAAATATATGCTACGTGACATATGACTCACCAAAAATATGTCACATGACATCTGATTCAGCGGTTTGACTAAGATTATTTCGATCAAAATTGATTTCGGTACACATATAAAAATTCATGTAGGTTTTTTAAAAATTTACTAAGTTAAAGTTGAAAAATACACTGAACCATAGTTTATGTTAGTTTATGTAGTGTATGCAAGACACTGTAGAAATAGTTCCTTTTTAAATTGGTCATTTTCCCTTTTAAACTAATGATTAATGAACATGTGGAAAATTAGGGCTTTGGGATTCGGCTGTGACTAATACGCCTTATACGATTTATATGGGCTCATATTCTACTAAACAGGCCCGAATTTGTTTTTTTTATATCAACCGGCCCAAAGTTTTTTATGACTGGAACTAGATTGAGAAATTTCCAACATTGAATTGGAAAACCTGTCACATCGGTTCTGTATTTTTTTTTTCTTTTTTCCCGCAAATTTTCTGATTAATAAAAAAACCTGATACAAATGTTTTTTTTTTTAATGACAGCAAAATTCAGACCGAAATCTTAAATTCCGTCGGGTTGGAGATAGCTTTTAGATTTTTTAAAAAATATTTCTCTTCCCAAATAGATACGAATTCGTGATCTTCTTGTTAGTGGTTTAATCCTTTCAAATAAACCACTAGATCAATAACTACTTGGTAATACAAATGTTTATACCAATAGATATCGAAAATAAAAGCTGAATAAAATATAATAGACCATAAAATAGTTAACCTTTTTTACAAAAAAAAAGTTAACCCTTTTTACAAATGGAATATCGCCAAACTAAAATCTGGATATAAATTATTGTGTAGAATCCAGCTAATTATACATTAATAAACTTATTTAACTACAAGTCTTTAACGAAAAAACCTCACACACATAAATAAAGGATATGGTTTGATTCAACAAGCAAAAGATTGTAAAATGAATAACATACATTTAAATCTTCCATCAAAGTTGAAAAAAACATTAGTAAATATTCAACAAACTTCAAAGTGCATAATAGATTTCGAGCCAACAAACATAACAAATCTTGAACAAATCGCAAGATTAAACCGGTTGAATCACCAATGGAAAACTTACTTAAACTGCTCCAAGTAAATGTCTTCAAGAAAACCAACATCCGCCAAAATTATTAATGAAAATTAAAAATATTTTATTTTCAATTAATACATATATCTGTAGCCATATGAACAGCTAACGTGCTCAAATTTTCTTTTATGTTACTTCCGTTAACATTTTTCATAATAGTTGGGAGCAAAATAATAAGATTCTGTCTACAAGTTCAATTATTGATCTTAACGTACGTATAAACAGTAGACCGAACTTGACATAAATTAAAAATAATGGATTAAATCTCAGATCTTACTACAGTCTACATCTAGCTACATGTGCTATGACATTATTATTTTTATATATGGACTACCTATAATTTCTTTCTTTCTGTTTGTAATCAATATAGAATAGATCCAAACACAATCGGTGGGATGATATTTTTATACTATGATAATTCAACCGATTTCAATTATTGTGTTTTATCGTTTACACATAGAAATAGGTATATGTATTCAAGATCTCCAGATCGATATTACATCTTGCTACATGTGCTATGTCACTAAACAACTAAGATAGTTAAGACAAGTTATTGTATTCATTTAGCATTCATCTTGTTATGCATAATAAATATTACTGTCTTTATTATTATTTTTGCTGTTATAGAAACTGTCTCTATTGTTATGGTTGACAATTTTTGTTACAAGACTTTTTCAAAAGACCATATTATATAAGCAAGAGTGGCTCGTCTCGAGTGGTAAGATTGTAAGAGATGTGAATCAAGATGATTTGGGAATAAGTCCAAACTATCTATGATCATCGTTGTAATTTATTCTACGCTAGTATAGACATTTTTATTAGTAACAATACTCGGTTCTCTGTCGGTTTTAAAAGCTTATGAATTAAGACCTTGGTGTATTTTGGATACATTTTTTGTTTAACAAAAAAAAAAAAAAAGGAGAGGCAAAATAATAGTATTGATATTGACTAAAATGTGTCTTTGCATATTGGATAGTTTTTATATTTTAATTGGTAGTTTAGGTAGTTATATGTTTTAATTTGAAAAATATGTAGATTTTAGGTAGTTTTAAGAGAAAATAGAGAAACCTAAATTGAAAACTACCTTTAAAACTACATATTTTATAAATTAAAACTTAAAACTACCTAAATCATAAATAAAAACTTAAAACTATTATATTTTCTAATTTTCCCTTGATTAAATCTACATACATACCAATTGTACATCTTAGTAATAATATTTATAAACAAATTAAAACCTATTACACATTGCTTTAATGAAAAATGATTCTCTCTCTCTCTCTTTTACTAAAAGTTTGATATTATAACTTTTCTATTTTGTTCCACAAATATTGAATTTTTTAGTTTTTTTTAATTGATAAATTGTAAACTTAAAAAATCAATGATTGAAAATAATTATATTTATTAAATTATTATTGGTTTATAATTATTAGAATAAAATTTTGGTGAGAGAAAATAATATATTAAGAAATAGTAACCATTATCTTTTAATTTTTGTAAAAAGTTAAAAAAAACTCCCAAATATCAAAATTTTAGGTAAGTAAACTAGGTTTATTAATTTCTTAAAAGCAAAATTTCAATTTAACTGTGTTAACAATTTGATTTATTATCTGAATTTTTGTGTTGAAAAACGAAGAG
>VBRH01000625.1:44904-61093 GCA_014578085.1 Cardamine resedifolia | reverse complement strand
AAAAAAAAAAAAAAAACTTTAGGGTTTAGTTGTTGGGGATATTAGTTATCGAAGTTATTATATATTTTAGTTTTTACTTTTATGAATAGTTAGAAACTGGAAGAATGTGACAAAGTAACATGCATAATAGGATGCAATTGAACTTATTTTTTTAGCAATAATATATTTATCAAAAAAATATAATTCAACATATTTTATTAGTTTAAAAATATTCACTAAATCCATTAAAAAATTTCAAATTGTGAAATACTATAATGAATAATAAAATTGCCTATAAAATTTCTGTTACTTTGTAGTTTATAACTTTTTTAAAGATTCTATCAAATCTAAAATTTCAAGAATATATAGAAAGTATATTTGAATACTTGACTCTTACTCTATTAGCTTCCTAACCTGAATCCTTGGCGAACACTCATATACATATTAATTATATTCTCACATACATTGCTTCTCCGTTTACTAGGAAAGATGTTTTCTTCTGCTCTGCCTCCGGAAGTTCTTCTCAGAATCCTTTCTCTTCTTCCGGGCAAAACATTAACAAAACTCCGATTAGTTTCGAAGCAATTCAACTCCGTAATCTCGGACCCCTATCTCCTCCGTCTCCACCACCACCATGCCCTAAACGCCTCCTCTTTCCTAACCGCCTTCACTAGTTTCCACGGATCCCTAACCGTAGAGCTAAAACTCTTCCTCTTCACTAAACCCAACAAAACTTCTCTGGCCGTTCTCACGGCTCGCAAAGCTTTGTGGATAGACCTCTTCAGAGTACCTCATTGCGACAATGAGCAAACACTGAAACCTATCACGAAACGCTTCCTTGGACACAGAGTCAGAGTCTTCTCTTCTAACCATCAATTTCTCTGTTTCGTGTCCGACAAGGAACATCTTCTCTTCGACCCTATTAACCAAAAAATCCTAGAAATACCACAATCATCATCTTCATCTTCTTCCCCTAGTGACATCTCCTTTGGCTACGTTTCCTCGACATTACAGTACAAAATCATCAGATTTTTCCTTCCTTATCACCCAACATGCAAATTCGAGATACTCACTCTCACAATCACAGGAAGAAATTACAATCATCATCTTGAGATCTCGCCATGGAAATCACAAGAACAACAATGTCCTTACCTTCTCCAACCATTCCCTCCAATTTACGCTGATGGATTCCTTTATTGGACAACAAAAAATGTTCCAAAGATCGTGTCTTTCTCTCTAGAACAAGAGAAGTTCTCTGTTCTGCCTCCACCGCCATGTTTTGAAGACAACCCTTATCACGGTTTTAGCTTATGTGGAATCAGAGGGAATCTTTGGGTAATAGACTACAATTCTCTTGCACCAAACATGGAGATTTGGAAGAAGATGAGTGGCTCCAATGGCTCTGCTTGGATTAAAACGCACAGCATCGAGCTTAAAGGAACGTTCACCCGTTACTATCCATCGTTTCCGATCAGATTTCATGATATACAATCTGATTGTGTGATCTTCCAGGTTCTGTTTCCGAGTCGGATGCATATTTATTACACGAGCAACCATGAAGTGGAGGACTTTGGAGCATTATCATGTGGAGAAGAGTTACAGCTTTGTCATTATACTGACGGCCTTTTGTCTCTCTAAATTGTAATTGTGATATTATTTTTGTCATTCATATGAAATAGCGTTAAAACAAAGCTATGCAAGAAAAAAATCCAAAATAATTATGAAATTTAATCATTTAACAATTCATTACGAATTATTCTAAAATGAAATTACATCAATTTTATAAACGATTCAATATACCCACCTCTAGTTTTTATATGGATTACAATTTTACAAAGAGACGACTCGCATAGTCGTTGGCTTACCGCGAATCTAATTTCCACCTAAACAAACTTAACCCTCCACGTGTCACCGTATAAAGTGTTAAACTGTTCGATATATATATTTTTTTTTTTTGAAAAAGTAGTAATTTTTAGTTATGGGTGCGTTACCCATTTGTGGCCATTTCTTGTTCCCACTCCACACATTAAAACACAGTGTAATAATAATAATAATAATCACTGATTGTCCTTAAATTAAATTCGGACATAAAAGAGACAGATCTGGTTTTTACAAATCATCGTACCAAGTTCCTAAAGGTTTCGACTTTACTGTTTCTATTTTCGGTAAGAAATTGAAAAGAACGAATCGAAGATGAAGGCGGCGAAGAGACCGATCCACGCCGTGACGACATGGGTTCGTCGGCAACCACCAAAGGTTAAAGCTTTTCTCGGTGTTGTCTCCGCCATGACTGCTCTTGTTTTGTTAAGAATGATTGTTCATGACCACGACAATCTTTTTGTCGCTGCTGAGGCTGTTCATGCCCTTGGTATCTCCGTCCTTATCTACAAACTCACCAAGGAGAAGACTTGTGCTGGTAAATCGAATTCTTGCGAGATTTTCGAAATTTCTTGATTTATAGGTTTAGGCTTTGATCTGGGACAAATGATTCTAAATTAGTTTTCCCCCGATCCGCTTCGATCTCGAATTATGGTTTGTCTGATGCTATTGAGTCGTGTTTCCCTTATTTCAATTGCGTAGATTTGAGATGGAATCCGTTTGATCAACACTTGAGTAGATTAAAATTGCAATCTTTATTGGTGTTTTGACAGGATTATCTCTCAAGTCACAAGAGCTAACGGCTCTGTTTTTAGCCGTGAGATTGTATTGTAGTTTTGTGATGGAATTTGATATTCACACGTTGCTTGATTCGGCTACATTGGTGACTACTCTTTGGGTTATCTATATGATCCGTTTTAAACTTAAAGCGAGTTACATGGAAGACAAAGACAATTTTGCTATCTACTACGTCGTAAGTTTGTTTTTGTTACTTTCTTGAATTCTCAGTTTAATTACATCTTTTTTTCGAGATCGCAACTTTTGTCTTTGAAGAATGGTTAAGTAGCAATCTTTATTTCAATTAACTTCCATATTATATCACCAAAAATCAGCTTTTGGTTACGCAATACAGATCATTTTGTAATGTTTCTTTTGCTAATATCAATTTGAGTTGCATTGTAGAAGTGACTTGCTATATAGTTATGAAGAGTATTTGTTCATTTCGATAATAATGTGTCTGAGCTTTTTTATATATGGCTGCAGGTTATTCCATGTGTTGTTTTATCTGTTCTCGTTCACCCATCAACACATCATCATATAATCAATAAGATTTCTTGGGCCTTCTGTGTTTACCTTGAAGCTGTTTCAGTCCTTCCTCAACTTAGAGTCATGCAAAACACTAAGGTACTTTAAAATCTTGAAACCAGTCTCTAACCTTTACCTACTTAAACTAGTAACACATGTCCTGTTTCAGATCGTGGAGCCATTCACAGCACATTACGTATTCGCTTTGGGGATAGCCAGGTTCTTGAGTTGTGCACATTGGGTCCTTCAGGTTTTTTCTTTGTTTTCTCGCCTCTAAGCTACAAAAATGTGTATATATATGTGAACTTGATTTTAATAATAATAATGTGATGATGGTGTAGGTGTTGGACACTCGAGGGCGGTTATTAACTGCGTTAGGATATGGGTTTTGGCCTATTATGGTTCTCCTCTCTGAAATCATCCAAACCTTCATTCTCGCCGACTTCTGCTACTACTATGTCAAGAGGTAAATCATAAATGTTTTCAGTCATCTTCGCGTTTGTTGATACATTAATTGTCATTCTGTGATAGTTGATCTAGTGACATTGATGGATGTTCTAAGATTTTATGTGTGTTTTGGTGATGGGCAGTTTAATGGGTGGTCAGCTCGTTCTTCGTCTCCCATCAGGTGTTGTGTAAAATTTGGTGAAGAATAGAGAAGAAGATACGCTTATGGTATTGAGTATACTCTTATGTTTTTGCAGGCTAATCGTTTTAGTCTTCTCCAATCTTTTTTTTTTGTTTTCCCTTCCCTTTACGTTTTTTTCTTTTCTTGTTAGACTGTAAAGAAAAGGGAATTGATTAGAGATTTTGACGTATTAATTTTGATATTAGTCTCTCGGCTTTTTATCCTTTACTATGTAGTTTTATGTTGTAGCCAGAAGCAACTAGATGAATGTGTTGGTGTTCAATTCAATATTTTCCTATTTGTGTAGCCGTTGAGGGATGTAAAATTAGATGGTACGTACATATTTGGTAAATATCACATACTTTATTCACTCGTAAATCATAAATAAGGTCGCAAATATGATAATCTTATGCTTGTTTTTTTATTACAAACTAAGATATGCTTGTTTTAATGTTATTTTACAAGGATAACACAACACTTAGATAGTTAGTTAATCCTTTGAGGAAATAATAAAATATTATTTGTATACATTTGGTATTGTGAGAACATGGGAAATTAGTTAAACCTTTTTCCAAATAACTATCACGACTTTTTTTTCTTCAAACGAATTACATTATTTGCGATAGACTCGAGAGCGATGATGATTGTTTTGTTTGTTTTAGAGCGATGATGATTGTTGCCATTGTTTGTTTGAGTTCTCAGGTTTGAGCTTTATCCAAATTTGGTTTTTATTATTCGATTCTCTTTTGGCGGCGGATACAGCTGGACTCTGTAATCATTATCACCTAATATTTCACCAATTTTTTTTTATATAAAATTACTGGATCATCGATACTAATTTCAATTAGCAATAGATAATACCAAATATGGTTCGAATGTTCAGCTTTTTCTTAATTGGACAACCAGACTTAATCAGAAAGTTTGGTAGTTTTTCCGAGCAATTTGAAATTTGTGGGGTGAAACTTTTTTGGTGCTATCTTCGTTGAATGTAGGGAATAAGGTAGGATTCGCATAACTAAATATACTTTTTTTTTTACATCATATTGGTTTGAGAGAACAAATAATGATGAACCAAAGCCATTTGTTTAAATATGCGTTATTTTTTAATTATTTTCAGTTTGTTTATGATACCATCTCGTATAACTAATGACTCATTCATTTAAACCATCTACAAAATCCTTTTTTTCTAAGTCAGATATGCATACTATCAAATTTAAATTATAAATTATGATACAACAGCAATACTATTGCAAATCACTCTAACTTCATGAATCTCCAATTCTGCAAAATCGCATTTCAACATGATTTCACTCATCAGTATAATATCGATAAGACCTTAGCATCTATCGAATATAAATGTATTGGGATGGAAACAAGAGAAAGTAAAAGAGATCACAGGTTGGCAATTAGCTATATAACAGCTGTTAAGTGAATAACAACATTTCACAGCTGTCTTAAGAAGTCACTTCTCTATCTAATTTAATCTTCTTTCCTTTCAAATACTCAATATATCTCATTTCATATAAAAGAAAATTTCTTAATTATTGTACTTAAAATAGTGTAAATTTGATAGTATTTCTAATTAAGTGATTAATAGTCTATTTCTGCGGTGGCGTTACGTTGCGTAATAGAAAAATACAGTGTAAAATGGGTACAAATAATGATTTGATTTAACGTAGAGTTTTATTTTTGTCAAAGACTTAACATAGACTTCACATGAAGAGAGACCATAAGTATTATATTATGTGCCAGCCATGATAATTGAAGTGACATTTTCATGCATAAAGAACTATGTTCCTTAATTATTTATTTGTTTTTGTCATTTGTCAATTAAAAGATTATGGTATAGACTTCGTGTAGAATGTGTCTTGTGTGCGTCCGGTTGGGGTTGAAGTCGATAAGGTTGGTGAAAAAGCCAAACATTGAAGACAGACGATCCGTGACCTCTCTCTTTCAAAACTTTTTACTTTTGTTAAAGGATTATTTCTAAACTTCAATTTATAATTTGTAAAATTTTACATCTACTCTTCCTATTTCTCAAGCATTTATAATTTATATTGTTATTCATGTTTTAACGTTTTTTTTTTAATAAATATATCATTTTATATGACTTTGGTCGACGTCACGATATAGAATGCAGATTTTTTTTTTTTGTCATCAATTTTGAATGCAGATTGAACGAACTCTTTTTTGCTGTTTGGTATTTTTCCAGCTACTAACAATAATTAGACAGAGTTGTGCTTGCTTTGTTTTTAATGTGGCAATTGTTTTGGGTCCCATCATTTATATATAAATATTTGAGGACCTAGATTCCTTTTTAAAACCTAGTCTTTTAAGTGCACCTATGTAACAATCTCAAATGATGTATTAAGATCAATTTTTTGTGGATTTAGAGATTTTTTATTTTTATTTTATTTTTATTTTGTCAATCAAGATTTAGAGAGTTTTTCGCCTAAAAATTTATCAAGAATATTCGAAGTCTAGTGGTCATTAACATCTGTAAGACTGTAGCAGCCCTAATTCATGAGTCAAACCTGAAAAAAAGAGAATGGTGATGCACACACGAATTAACGAGGTTCGGCAAAATGCCTACGTCCTCAAACCACCAACTATATTTACTTAGACAATCTTACAGCAAGAACTTGTCTAATTGGTATTACACGACACTAAGACACTCTTTAGCTCGTCACCAAACAATATTTAGCTACACACAGTTGTAGAACAACCAGACCTGTGTTCCAACAAGTAACTCGACTTGCCTACAACTCACCGAAACTAATTAATCGAATTTCTCTCTCTCTATTCGGCTAAACCTAACATCACACACCTCTCTTGTATATATACTCATATACCCATGAGATATGTCTCCCTAGATTTAATCAAAAAAAAGAAATTATCCTCTTTAAATAAAAGTATTAAATCTTCAAGAATATCTTCTCCAAGAATATCTTCAGCTCCACGTTTCTTTTGATTTAATCTCTCAAAATATATTTTTGATATTTATCTTAATTCCACTAAACTTGTCAGCATTAATCAATTAATCTCGTACTTGTTCCAACAAACTGCTTCTTGTTCCAACAAGTTCTGCACTTTCAAAACCCTTTTGTGTGTCTAGAAAGTTTTTTTTATGTCAACTCATGTGAACCTACTCATGATCTTGTCTATATAAATAACAACGCCCGATTATACAGATTAGTTCAACCTTTTATCAAAACTATATCAATAAAAAAAATGCATTCGATGTTGGAGAGAGCTAAATTTGAGATGGTTTTCAGTCCAAAGGGATTGTATGGGATAAAAGTTTGTAACCTTTATGGTAATTAAAGAAAAACAAGAACAAAGAGTGGACCATAAGAAAAATACAGTAGTATAGTTGAAACAAAACATAAGACTGATCTAGAAATCGATTTAAAATAAAATGAAATAAAAAAGAGTAAATAATATAAGGGAGACGAAGAGTGGGTCATAACATCATAAGAAGAAGTGCAAGCTGTGAATGACGACCAGTCACGTCCACATCTCCTCATCCTTCTTGTCTCAACCACATCAACTCTTATAACACCCTTTTTCGTCACTAATTAATTAACTACTACTTACAATTTATGTCCTTCCATTTTCTTTTCTTTTTCTATTTTTTGCTCGTTTTAAAAAAAAATTCCTCAAATTATTGTGATGGATTCCCAAAACAACGGAGATCAACACAAGATAAAACTTAAAGTTGAGCATTGACATCATCCCACCCACCCAAAACATGTTTGGATTTTTTTAAAAATTTGTGGTGTTCTCTTAAATGTTAACTTTTAAAAATTTGCTTGTTATTATTTACTAAAAACAAATTCGACTAAACACATTGATGCTTACCAAATATTTTATTATTATTTCTTCTTTTTCACAGATCACATACATAGTAGAAAGAGCGTACACACTTCAAAACCGGAACTAGTACTAGTAGTCATTGTTAACGTCAAGATATTAGTTTATCTTATATATACGTATATATATAATATATTCATTAAAAAAAAGCTCACATGGAAGTCAAAAGTCGTTCAAATACAAAAAATTATTAATATCACTGAATCAAGATTTTTTGGTAGAACCAAAACTTACCAAACCCAAACCCAAATCCAAGCGACACCAATGATAGAATTTAGGTGTCCATTCATCATAGAAGTCTGTACAGCTACATGCTTGTACATTGGTTTTTAGTTTTCATTTACATGATTACATCAAACATTATTATGAAGTAAATACGGTGGACAAAAGTTATACCGAATCCATTTGATCAAATTAAAACAAGAGACCACTAATAATACAACCTTATTTCCCCACACCATAATATTCTCTTCTCCGACGCCCAACTTTTATACGCACCAAAACCGACCCATTTTGAAAAAGGAAAAGAAATCGTATATATACTATATATACACCTACACAATATGCTATATTTTGACCCCAAAAAAAACAATATGCTACTGTATAACAATTATTTTCATATATTATACATTAATAGTAAAATATATAATTTGTTGAAAAATATAACTACAAATGATGTTTCTCAATCAACTAAAGCAAAAAACTGGATTTAATTTTTTTTCTCGTCATCAACAACTACTGTTAGAAAGTACGTGCTATCATATCATATTGAATTCTTAAACTCATAAAGCAATTATTTTCCCTGAAATTGTTAATAAGAAATTAATAAAATAAAAGAATAGTCTAGACCGAAAAATGGGGTCGGTTGTCCATCGAGAGGAGGGCTATAAATACATGCCTCCAAGTTCTCTTTTAGACACAACAACTTAAAAAAAAAAACACATTATCTTCTCATAAGCCTGAATTGAGCTAGCTCTCACTTTATATTCTCTCTAATGGCTATTTCAAAAGCCCTTATTGCTTCTCTTCTCATATCTCTTCTTGTTCTCCAACTCGTCCATGCCGATGTGGTACGTTTCCTAATCACAAATAAACTTTAATTTTTTTTCTAATATATTAATTACTTACATTTGATCAATTTTCCGTATATTCCTACAGGAAAACTCAAAGAGAAACAAAGATTATGGCAAGAAAATCGGTAATTATATAAACTTATGTATACAACATATATATGCACATACAAATACAAGTAGGATTTTCTATAAAATGTAACGTTTTAGTTAGTAAGAAATCAATAATATATATAGTTGTTTTTCTTTATAGATTGTGGGAGTGCATGTAAAGCACGGTGCAGGCTCTCGAGGAGGCCGAGGCTGTGTCACAGAGCGTGCGGGACTTGCTGTGCTAGGTGCAGCTGCGTGCCACCTGGCACGTATGGAAACTACGACAAGTGCGAGTGCTACGCTAGCCTCACCACCCACGGTGGCCGCCGCAAGTGCCCTTAAGTAAAATCTCTATGATTACTTTGGCTGTCTGATACGTCGTCGTTTCAAAGTATTTGTTGGCATATATATTTGGATCGAATAATAAACGAGAACCGTGCGTTGTCGTTGTGTGTGTGTACTGTATTATTAATTGGTCTATTTTTTGTAAGTTCTCTTGTGTTTGAATTTTGTTTTTTTCTTATTTGTAAATCATTCGTGTAATAATCTCATTGTATTATTTCATTTTTCTAATAAAATTGTGTTACTTGTGACTTGTGAGTGATTTGTTATCATGCCTTTTTTTATGGAAAGGCACAATGGTAACGTAACTGGTCATAGAGAGAATGTTATACTAATTTGACATATCTTTATCAAAGATAAATTAAAAAAATGTAGATCATGACATAGATAGATATAAGATGATGAACCGTTCGCAAATATACATTATTTACATTTTTCATTTTTTTAAAAAAATATACATTATTTACCTCCTAGATGTGTAAGGAGTGCTTTATTTTCTGATTTTGTAAATATTTTCTAATTATAAATAAAGACGTTTTAAAAAAGAAAAGATAAACCATTGGACTGATTGAGTATTGGTGCTATAAACTTAGAAGGACCTCATCCAATTTTTAAGTAATTATTATTATTATTATATCATTATTATATCACGACCGTGTATATATAATTTTTGCTTGCGTTCTGTTTCATGAATTTAGTAGTCAATTTGAGCTAACACGATAGAGTCAACTAAACATATTGTAATTCAGTGATTACTGTAGTTTGTGGAGACCGAGAACATAGATCGAATTTTTGTTTTAAATCATTACATATCGAATTTTGGTATAAGATTTTTGGTAACATCGATATTTATTTGACAGCCATAAAACCCTATTCAAAAATTTGGTCCACGGAATCCATAAAAATATAGAAATATAGTCATAATATATATATATATATATATATATATTGGACAGCCATACGCCGTAATGAAGATGACTAGCATATAGGAATCGATATTAAAGTTTCCGTAAATCTTTCAAGAGAAGTACACTGGTTTGGTAAAATCCAATGTGAAATGGTCGTTTCTGTAATTGTGTCTTGAATACTTATTTTAAAATGATTTTTATCAAAAAAAAAAATTAAAATATAAGAAAGCCCCCGGCGAGGATCGAACTCGCGGCCTTTCGCTTACGAAGCGAACGCAATACCACTATGCTACGGAGGCTTTCGTTAATTTCTGAATTTTAATGATATTTATTTATTGCATGTAAGGCCTACCAACCCATTCTCGCTTTGGACATTGTTCGTTTTTCGTTACATGGGCCTTAGTTGTCACAAGAGTAGGCCTTAACTCGTAATTATGGGCCTCTTTAAAAAGATCGTACTTTGCATAACTTACAATTGCACCAAATGAAAAATTACGTTATTAAAAAAAAAACACAAAAACGGCTTCGTATATAATGAATGGTTAGCTAACTAATAAGTCTTGTTTGAAATTGCTCTGTAAAATGGGAGGTCATAATTTAAAAAACCAGTGTTTCTATATGAGTTAGTTTGAGATCTTCCATAAATAATTGTTATTATAACGTTGTTTCATGTAGGAAATTATAATGTTTCAACGGCTTGCCGAGTTAGTGAACTGATAAATCAAAATGGGCAGGAGAGAGTACTTTTGATAAAAGTTTGACTTTATGAAATCGAAAAAGATAAAAATGAAATTCTTTGGTAGACACAGTAGACAGTTGGTAGACATCACCTGACTTGTCGATTTCAGTGTGATGACGTGGCGAAATGATTAATAAACTTATACTCCCTCTTATAAAATATAAGATCAGTTACTAGTTTTTTTTTTTTCAAAATATAAAATGTTTTTAGATTTTTATATAATTTTTTATTTTATTGAATATTGTGTGATCTATAGTAGCATACAGTTTTTTTAATGATTAGTTAAATTATTTTTGTTTATATATTAAATAAAAATTTTAAAATAAAAATAACGTTTTTAATATACGTGTTTTGACAAAAATATATTATATTATATTATAATATGAGTAAGAACTAATAGTAGCCGTCGATTTGAATCAGCACTCTCTTTAAAGTAAAAGCCATGGCGTTTTTTTATTGGACAATATATTAAAAGAAGAGTTAAAAATAAAAACGCCGTGACATTCTCTCGTAATTATGGAAGACAGCCAGATGTTTGAGTTAAGGGGGAGGGGGGATCCGGTTAACGAAGTTATCATAATTTGTGGTACATTTGGTTTATAGTATAAAAGTACGTACATAAAAATCATTAATTATATAGAGCTATAAAATTGAATATCGCTGAAGTAGATGATGCGTTCAAAATATTGGATGTCTAGTCTTCTAAACGTATGAAAAAATAAATGGCCGACGCATATTTAGTAAAATTAAATATGAATATCTACAAAATCTGGTGTCCAACAAACCATTTAATTGGTTAGCCGTTTGGTACTTTGGTCACTGCTTAATTGGTCATTCAATTAACATTTAAATTTAAAAGTAAAGCAGTGTAAATTATATTTTTTCTATCTATATTCGACTACGTAACCAGAGTTGTAGTTAATTTTAAAATAAATAAATTTACGATATAACAAAATTTTAAACACTGATTACTGATTGGACCAATTTAGTGAATTTTTAAGATGTAATAACATGGATCTTATACTATTAAATTCAATATTGTTGGTCTCTTTGCATATCTAATTCGATTCGTTAGAAAACAAAAACAAATTAAAAAATAAAATGAGATTTTTATTCACTCGTACGGATTAAAATCATCCATCATAGGAAAACCATGTAACAGTACATTTATTCAGAGCTTGGTGCTGACGTGTCTGACACATAAATCTGTTTAATGGGTTACGTGGCTGAACAATGAATAAATCGGACGGCTATCGTAACTCCTTTATTATAGACCGTTGAATATCTGAGGAAGATAAAACGAGAAAGAGAGAGAGCGTTTTGTCATTTGTGTGTGACATTTATAAAAGCGATCGAGTGAGTGAAGCGACAGCTTCGGATTATCCGTCTTTTCGGAATGTGGAGAAGCTTTGAGAAAATACAAAAGACATCAAACACAGAAACTGAGCTAAATTATTAAGTAAGACACACAATAATTTTTTTTTGATTAATCTCTTCTTTCTTACATTTTTTTCTCCACATAATTCTGGGTTTTTTTCCAAGAATCAAAACTCGAATAGTCTCACAGTGTTTTTTGGATAATTTTGTACTGTATGCGTTTTCTTTTCTTCTTATGTCAGTTACTACATATTAATGTTTTGATTAGATTGTAGAACAGTGACTCCATTAATGAAGGTTTCCTTACTAAATGCAAATTAAATACCCTTTTTTAAAAAAAAATCAACGATCTACACTTTTTTTACGAACCGGGTTTTATTCACGGGTTGAATGTACAAACATTAATATAAAAAAAAGATCTTTATTTTTTTTCTTCTTTAAGTCTTCCTTTTTTTCTTCTTCTTTTTTCGTCGCTTCTCTTTTATTTCACGAAGAACCTGATTCTTCGAGACACGAGAAACGATTTTATAACTTTTCTCTCTTTTTCTTCTCTTCTTTAACGTCTTTCTACTTTTCTCTTTTTTTTTTGTTCTTCTGTATCTAATTTAAAAGTGTGTGAAATCCTCAAGTGCTTTTTGTTTTACAGAGATGTGGAAGAAATGAGTTTTTTTTGTTTTGTTTTGTCTTCTCTGAGTCTTTCTTCTTGACCTCTATTTGAGCAGAAGAAGAAAGTAATCGAAAAAAATGGAAATGGGTCGTCGAGATTTGAAACGTGGAGGATCCAGTAAACAATCATCTGGTATAAAAGTTTTAATTTTGTTGTCGTTTGCTCTGTTTAGAAACAAACAAAAACAATTATTTTGTTGTCGTTTGCTCTGTTTCTTCTATCTCACTTTTTGTATTCACTCATTGATTTAGGATCTGGGTTGTCTGCAAAATCAAAGAAAGGAATGTTGAAGAAACTTCGTTTAGCTGATGGTAAATTGAAACAAGAGATGATGATGATGGACTACGAGTTTTCTCATCCTTCAGATTTAGAAAACGAGGTTTCTAAGAAGAAATCTAAGTTTCCAAAAAAGGTAAGTTCTTCATCAATATGACACTAATTACTCTCAACCAATCCCTTATTTTCCTCTCAACACTTTACTCTTTTCACATTTAATTTTTTCATTCACTTTTTCTCTCATATTCAGAATTTGAAAGACACTAATGGTGTGAATCATGCCTCTGTACCACGGAAGCTTCGTTCAGGTGCGTTGTTCGTGACTCAATGAGACACTATCGAAACCCTTTTTTTGTTTTTAATTAAAATAAAATTGAATGTTTTTGTTTTTGTTTTTGTTTTTGTTTTTGTAAATTTATGATTTTTTTGAGGTTTTTTTTTTACCTTATGGAGTGATCTGCTATGTGTGTCAGTGAAACTCAGTTTCTGAGTAGTTGGGAAGATTATGGTATTTTGGCTTTGAATCTGAAAGAGATTTTGGATTATTTTTCAAGCAAACTCTTTTGCTTTTTTATCTCACTTTCTTTTTGTAGACGCAAGATTCTGCTACTTGTCTTTTATCTTCTTTTTTTCCTTCTTATAAAATTCAAAAGCGATCAATAATCTCCATCTTATATTATTATTTTATGCTCTTTCTTTTCTTTAAAGCTTGTCTTTATCAATTCAGGAACTCTCTTTATCAACTCGAATTCGAAACTTGCACTTCCTTTTTTCAACTTTTTCACTTTAGCTTCTCTTTTTGTGCACTTTCAATTGCAGCCATGAAGAAGAGGAATCTTGAATCTGTTTCTAAGTTATCTTCTGCCTCAAAGAGAGTTAACCGGTCCAAAACCGGAATTGAATCTTTTAAAAAGGATTTGGTAAAGAAGGAGAATCAAGAAATGGTTGGTTTTTGATGATGATTTCAAATTTTGTATGAATAGAAGAGTTTACTAAAAGTTCTTAAAGTAATGATATTTATTTTCTTGGTTAGGAAACAAAAGCTAGTATTGTTGCTGAGTCGATGATGATATCGAAAGATGAGAAAGAAGTTGCAGAGACGTTATATGGTTTAGCTGGAATGTTTACTGAGACTGACTCTATTGTTAAGAAGACTTGTGATGAGAAAGAAACAAGTAAAGTTAAGTCAAAAGACTTGATTGTGGAAGCTGACTTTACAAAAGCCGAATCGCTTAAACCGGTTGTTTCAGTTCTCTCTTCAGCCAGAACTAAGCTGATTGATGAATTGCCATTACAGCAGTCTGATAAACAGCTCAGCTCAACAGGGTTTGTAGCGAATTTCCCGTGTATTAATTTGTCTTTTGATTTTGTTGGTTTACTCAGATTGGTGTATTTTTGTTGTCTAATTTTACAGAATGCTTGATTTCATTGATAGATTGAAGCAAAGCAGCTCAGTGAATGCCACTGATCCACCGGTAAGCACTCTGATTCCATCTGAATCATAGTTTCTTGGTTTAGATTCATATAGCTAATGAATGATTCCATTGAAATGACTAGGCAAGAGCCATTGAAACAAAGGTTGCAACATGTGACGCTGACTATAAAAGCAACGGTAAATAAAATCTACCTACAAACTTTGTATCACATACTGTCCAAAAACTGACTTATGTGCATTCTAATAGGTCTTGTGCTGTGGCCTGGCTTATCTTCAACTGTTCAATCCGGAGCTCAAGTTCTTTCAAAGTACTCTCTTAATCTTTAAACTGTCTGTTAATTTTTTTTTTTCGTGCTGCTCGGTATCTTCTCTTATGCGGATCTTTCTTTCTTTAAATCAGGCCATCTTCTACAAATCTTCCACCTTGGATGGGTCAAGCTGCTTCAACTTCCAAGACTGCTTCACTCTTGAGTGAACCGTTAAGAGTCCAACCGAGAAAGTTGAAGAAATGTGCCTCTCACATTTACATTTCCCGTCTCATTAAAGTATTACAAACCAATAAGACTAGTCCCGCAACACTTAACCAAAACGAGCAAAGACCTTCAGAAGTGTCAGAAAGCAGACTCCCTGATCCAGTGACAACCATTAGTGACTTTAACACAATGGTTTCACCAGCCAAGATGTATCAAAACCCGCATCTGCTCGATATACACAAGACACATAACACAAAACCCGTGCAAGAAGACATGGCTCGGCTTTATGGCCCGCACAGTTCACAGAAACAGGTAATATATACACATCACAGTTCTTATCTGGTTTTGATTCTTTTCCTCTCTGACTCTAATCACTCCTCTTTCAACGACAGAGCTACGATTTCCTAACTCTGTCATCTGCTGGAGCAGCACAGTCTCATTTCCCTCTTCCAAACTCATTCCCACAGTATCATATCCCTGCAGCTTACAATAGCCAGCTCTCACCTGCAACTTCTAGCCATCAGGTTTGTCTCTCTACTGAGCAAAGATTAATGGTTTCAGTTACATAATATAACGCAAGACATTGTTTCATCTTGAAGGTGCAGCAGCTTTCTCCTTATCTAGCAAGTCGATTCCAAACTGCTTACAACGCAAACCAGCAGCAGCAGCAACAGCTTCAAAAAAGGCTATGGGCTGCTCAGTACAGACCCATGGAAAGTGGAAACACTGTTCCATCATTGAACCAATACAGTAAACCAAACCTCTCCTTGAATCTGACTAGTATTCAACAACCTCTACACATTGCTTCCTCCCCAAGGTACAACAACAATGTGTCTCAACAGCACAATCGTCTCATGGCTGCTGCAGCAGCAATGTCAATGAGCCATCACCATAATAACAATCCTTCACGGACGGCGATGAACAGACAAGAACACCATTTCCCACTTATCTATGAAGATACAAGAACACCATTGCAACTACTCTGCAACGAGCAGTCGTGAAACTGCTTGCTTTTTTATAGTTAATTAGTTCTAAGGATTCTACAGATGGTTGAGAGAAAACATTTAATGTTATTTTATGTAAATGATCGATCATGAGTTCTGAAAGAGGCAAATTTTCTCGACGATCCTGTTTTTTTTTTTTTTT
>VBRH01000625.1:8246-26485 GCA_014578085.1 Cardamine resedifolia | reverse complement strand
ACTCTCAATCTAAATATATGAATAACAAAAAAAAAATTATTTTATATTCATAATCTAAAAATAATCGGGATATGCAAGATTAGGCGGGGAGTAATCGGATTAGGCAGAGAGTAATCGGATTCGGTGAATAGTAATTGGAGCTAGGCGGATTAATCATTAATCGAGACGGATAAGCTGGGTCTAGCGACTAGGCAAGGAGTAGGCGGGGATTTTAGGAACAAGTTCTATAATAATTCTTAGATCTGATACTCCACCGACATTAGTAGAGGATTTTGAGGTAGTGTCGTCACACTGACTCATCTCTCCACCTTCTTTGATTCTTCTTCATCAGCATTTTCAAATCTCTCTCGGAATCTTAGATCCGGGAAGCTAATTTCTCTCCTCCGATTGCTGAATGCAGTTACATTGACCACGGATCTAAATCAAAAGCTCTCTCTTTACTTAGACTACTTCACAAAATGAGTGAGAAATCGAAGTCGACAGGTTGGTGCAGTTGGTTCATCGCGATTATTGTATTAGCTGCTGTTGTGGTCGCCATTGTTTTCACTGTCAAATTAAGAATGAAGAAATCCGATGACGGTGGTCCGGTTCCTGGACCTCCAGGCGCCATTAATAAGAAATACGCCGATGCTCTCAAGCTCGCTTTGCAGTTCTTCGATATCCAAAAATGTAATCATTCCGACTTCTAATTTTTTTTTTTTAATTCACTTCACTATCGTCGTGTTCCCACGTCTCCAATACAATATTCGAATTCTGAGATTTTTTATCAGTTTGTTTTCTAATAATGTGTATTGTTTTGATGTAGCTGGTAAATTGGAGAACAATAAAATATCTTGGAGAGGAGATTCAGGTCTTAAAGATGGAAGTGAAGCTAATCTTGATCTTTCTAAAGGATTATATGATGCTGGTGATCATGTAAAGTTTGGTTTTCCAATGGCTTTTACTGCCACTGTTTTGTCATGGTCGATTCTTGAGTATGGTGATCAAATGGCTGCAGTGAATCTCTTGGCTCCTGCTAAAGAGTCTCTTAAATGGACCACTGACTACTTTATCAAAGCTCATCCTTCTGATAATGTTCTCTATATTCAGGTCTGGACTTTTTTCTCATTCATGTTATTGTAGCTTTAGTTTAGTAGAGGATATGGTAAAGATTCTCACTTTTAAGTGTATTGTGATGTTAGGTGGGAGATCCAAATGTAGATCATAAGTGTTGGGAGAGACCAGAGACTATGACAGAGAAGAGACCACTTACGAAAATTGATGTGGATACTCCAGGGACAGAGGTTGCTGCGGAAACTGCTGCAGCTATGGCTTCAGCGTCTTTAGTGTTCAAGGATAGTGATCCTCAGTATTCAGCTACGCTTCTAAAGCATGCGAAGCAGTTGTTTGATTTTGCAGATTCTAAAAGAGAGTCTTACAGTGTTAACATACCTGACGTTCAGAAGTTTTACAATTCAACGGGATATGGGGACGAGCTTCTATGGGCAGCTAGCTGGTTGTATCACGCAACGGAGGACAAAACTTACCTTGACTATGTGTCTAATAATGGAAATGCATTTGCTAGTTTTGGTAATCCGACTTGGTTTAGTTGGGATAACAAGCTTGCAGGAACACAGGTTAGATTGGAAGAAGAAACTGTTGAAGCATCTCTATTATTGTATTTTCTCGGATAACATTTATGTTTCCTAATATTGCAGGTACTATTATCAAGATTACTCTTCTTTAAAAAGGATTTATCTGGAAGCAAGGGACTTGGAAGGTACAGGGACACAGCTAAAGCAGTCATGTGTGGGGTTCTACCGAACTCTCCAACAGCTACAAATAGTAGAACAAAGGGTAATTTCACTTTATTGTTGCTTAGAACATAAAGCCTCTTTGACTCAATTTCTTATAAAGCTAAATCTTTTGTTCAATAGGTGGTCTTATATGGGTTAGTCAATGGAACTCGATGCAACAATCCGTGTCCGCAGCGTTCTTAGCCTCGCTTTTCAGTGATTACATGCTCTCTTCTCGTATCCATAAAATATCTTGCGACGGGAAAATCTTCAAAGCAACAGAGCTGAGAGATTTCGCCAAATCGCAGGTAAACAATAACACATACACAAAACCAAACAACTCAAAGAAGAAGACTTTACTAGAGTATCTTCTTCCTACAGGCTGATTACATGCTGGGGAATAATCCGCTAGGAACGAGCTTCGTGGTTGGTTACGGAGACAAATACCCAGGATTTGTGCATCATAGAGGAGCTTCGATCCCCGCAGATGCAACCACAGGGTGCTTAGATGGATTCAAATGGTTTAACTCAACCACACCGAACCCAAACATAGCATTTGGAGCACTCGTTGGTGGGCCTTTCATGAACGAGACGTTCACTGACTCACGAGAGAATCCGATGCAGAACGAGCCAACCACTTACAACAATGCACTCCTTGTTGGTCTCTTGTCTAGTCTTGTCACTACCTCTTCTGTTTTACAGTCGTTGAAGTGAGCCTTTTTTTTTAAATCAGATTGCTTCATTTTTATGTGTATTTTTTATTTTATTTGTGTGTTCACGTTGTGTATTGCTTGATTATGTTGATGTGTGTTAAATAAATAAATTCAGTTAGTTCTATAAGAATCAAATTTGTGAAGAAAAAAAAAAAGACTAATCAAATAAAAATAAAAATTGCTACTCCATATACTAACATAGGTAAACTAATTGATGCAACAAGATAAAAAAATTAATATCGCAAACGGTATGAAACGATCCGGTTAGTTTCTTAAAAACCAAACAAAAACCGGGAAATTGTAAAATTACGAACCGAGATTTTGAGGGTAAACTTAAACCCTTCGTGAAAGAAGAAACCCTAGTGACCTTAGGCGACGGAGGCAGCTTCTTCTTCAAATTATCGTTTCTGCTCAGCTCAGCTCAGCTTAGAATCACAAATCGCGGTGTAATTCTCCGGTTAAGAGTTAGGTGAGATTCCTTTTTATGTTTTCCTCTGCTCGAAACTTCAAGTTCTGTTTCTTTTCTCTATTTAAAATTCGATTTCACTGAGCTTCGTCACTGTTTAATTCGAAACCCTAAGCTCCGCCGCTATATAATCTTCTTCTTCTTCTTATAAATTCTCAGAACTGAAGCATTTAACCAACAAGAATTTAATCTTCCATGGAGGGGTTAAAGCTCTCAGACGCGGAATTGATGATTTACATTCATCCTTCAAAGAGCAGAAACGTCTTTCAAGCCATTTGTCGCGAGCTCAGTGCTCTTCTTTTCCAGTTTCGTTTCTCTCCTTTTTCACTTTTCTTAAGCTATAACAAGAGCTCGCTTACTGTTGTTGCTAATTTCATTCATAACATGTTGGAACGAACCAAATTACGTTACTTTTAGGGTTTAAACTGACTTTTTAAAATGCTCTTAGCAATTTGTTGTTGGTGATGTTTCTGTTTTCTTATAATTTTGTTTTATGGATCTTTGTTTCTGAAGGTATAATGAAACCTTTGATGGTGTGTTATTGGCTTATGATGCTACTGTGAAAAGCAAACAAGCTAAAATCCTTGCAGGACTTCATCCTTACTTTGGTGTTAGAGTTAACACAAGATTACTCCTTTTTGATCCTAAGCCTAATTGTCTTGTAGGTAAAGATTCTCTTTTAAACTTTGCATTCATCTCTTGCAACCTTTTTTTTTTTCCCAAATAGTTTGGTTTACTCTTTGCTGCATTGTTAGTTTCTTGCTTAGTGGTCTAATGTGTTTGAAGCAATGCCGGTTCTTTATTTTTATGCAGAAGGGAAAATTGTGAAGCTTTCTCCGGAATCAATCCATGTTGTTGTTCTTGGTTTTTCTGCTGCAGTCGTAACAGACGTTGATATCCGTGAAGAATTCAAGTACAAAGTGGTATGTATGACTGATAGTTTTTGAATTTACTAATATACCTTTTCATCCAATTTTGTTACAACAGACTTTATAATCTTTGTTCTATTCAGAGAGATGGTGAAGGTTGTTTTGTGAGCAGATCGCATAAACGGCATGCACTAAAGGTTGGAACCATGTTACGTCTTCAAGTCCAAAGGTATATTTTTTAAGCTTCTGGCTGTTACACAGATTTGTGAATACCATGGAATCAAGTTGATGAGTAGTCTGAGAGCTGCTTGACATGATGCCATTGTCCTCTGTTGCGATTTGAATTGTGGATAGTTGAAACAAATTTATTGTGGCAGTTTTGATGAAGAGGTAATGCATATAGCTGGATCTCTACTTCCGGAAAACACCGGATGCGTTAAGTGGCTGGAAAAGCACTCTGAAGAAGCTTCGCATATGGATAGGTATCTTTAGTTTCTTTGTACACTCCCTTTAATTAAAACTCACTCACCATCATCATCTTTTATAAGAAACCTCTGTTTATTTTCCAGGGATCATAAACGGAGGAAAATCGCCTGAGCAAATATAAATTTACGCTAGTTGAAGAAAAGACATAGAGAACAGTAGAGGCTTGCAACGATTTTGAAAATTTGTTGTATCGATCCTTTCATATTATTATTAACTCTTGTTTTATCAATTAAACTAATGAATGGTTTTTTTTCTTTAATCAAAATCAAAACCAAATGTTATGACATAGTAAGTTATTAAGCCACCCACCTGGTGAAAGAGAAATTGTGGGCTTGATGCTTCTAACCAGTTAAGAAGCAGATGTGTAGTAATAACTTTAATCAAATCAATTAAAAACACTCGATCCTTCTAAAAATAAGGTACAATTACATAACATCTGTATATGACTGATACACCAAATGATAAATAAAAATGTGAAGAGTATGAAAAAACAAAACTAATGGAATCTATAGTTTTCAGCTGCTCTTGTTCCCCCCATAAAGCCAAGAACAAGAGCTGCCCCAATTCTAATGATACAACAAACGTTATCCAACTACACCTGACGATTGGTACGGTTAGGAAATAGTCAGGAGAAGTACCACCATTACGCTTAATACCGATGTCTAGGACGCAATGCCGAAAACGAATTCCCACCTTGATCATGATGATGACTTCCTCCTCCTCTTCCTCCTCTGCGGTCGCGGTCACCACCTTGGTGCTGACGATGCTGCTGACCACCATACCCTCGTGGGTTGTTATTATGCTCGGACCCACCTTGACCATGCCATTGTTGTTGTTGATTCTGATAATTACCAGAATATCCTCCTCTATTGTCATGGTGGTTACCTCCCCGTGATTGGCTCTGGTAAGGCTCTGATGGGAATCTCCCAGTGGGTCCACGAGGTTGGTACCCACCTCGACTTTGGTAAGGAGGTGGCTGAGTATAACCTTGCACGCCAGGTGGAGCCATATAGCCACCATGTTGGTAAGGAATTGGTGGAACATACTGCGGAGGATTGTAGCCGTAACCAGGAGGATGCTGAGCATGTACATCTGTTGGTGTCTGATATCCATGTCGGTCTGTTCCCATCTGTAAGCTGTTGGAGACGAGACGATGTGCGGCGTCACCCAGATGCCTCCCAGATACACTTCCAGGTGGGTTTTGCCTAAAGAATTGAGGAGAAAGTAAATATCAATTTTGATATTCAACAATACCAATTAGACACTAGCCTTCTTTTTTTGTACTTAATTCGAGGATTCTATTACCTTCCTTGGTTGTTATGGTGATTGTAGTTATTATGGTGATTATTCATCGGTCTCCTTCCATTTTCCTCATGCCACAGAGCTGGTGGGGGTTTCAAGTCTCCTATGTTCACAATCTGAACGACAAGAGAGAAAACAACCAATTAAGCTAACCTAGACGATATATCAATAGAGGCCATTCAAAATAAGTTTCTCTTGAGCAATGACTAGCTTAAACCACACATGTATTAAAGTCCATAGAGATGACATTCACAGACAAGTCAACGTGGTATCATCATTTATTTACCTTCTTAGGGAAGATGACACCAGGAGGCGGCCTGGTTATGTGTTCATGTGCATCCGGAAGTCTGTATATACAACATCTGAGCAATGAAAAATATAAATCAGTTTTAAATGCTTATCAATTTAAGCTTTTGAACATTTTGAAAAACTTAGGTTCGTGATCTCACATGACTTGGTTGGTCAAGATGTCCTCCATACCCTCCATTGGGGACCTGAATATAGGCGGGTGAGTCTCCCCTGAACATGGAGTCAAGTAGCCGTTCATACCATCACTGCAAGAACATCAGGAAACAGATTTGGTATTTGTTGGCTTTTAATGATATTATCTAACTGACCAGCATGCTTAATACTCATCCACCACGAAGTCATACAAGATTAAGAAAAAAAAAGAGTTATGTTTTTTTGAACAAACCTGAGCTCAGGTCTGATTTTAACCTTAATGTCTACTCTCTCCCTCTCACTTAATTGCCGACAGTGGTTGTCAAGTGAAAAGATGAGTTCAGCAAGGCGATGAGACGTTGCTATGAAAAGCATATCACACATCCTGCTGTTTCTACGCTTCTCTTCATCCTGAAGAATCAAGAAAGAGCACTTAAAAAACCATCTTTCTGGAAGCACATATCTTACCATAAGAGATGAAGGAATGACGTATTGGACAGCATACCGTCAATGTAAATTCCACTTCGGAAACCGCTTCTAGTAGGCGTCTTTCATCAATGAAAGGCAGCTTCGCAATACCCTTTGGTGAAAAAAGTGAAAAACGTTCAAAATATAGTGATTGTGTTTCCAATACATGAGGAAGCGATCAGAAAAGACAGAGAGGCTACCTGCCAGGAATAACGCTTTCCATTCATGTCGACTTCAAAATCTAAAAGAAAGCAATAGAAAGAGACGATGATATATAATCTGTTAAAACAGTTAACACTAAGAAAAAGAAGGAATCTTTACTAGGAAAGGAACCCTACCAGTTGGGTAAAAATCAATGATAGGAGAGTTGGGATCCGTCATCAAGGTCCTGTAGCGCTCTGGAAGTGCATGCGCACTGACCAAACGAAGTAATGATTATAGATATACTAGAGAGGATACAACAATGTAGGAAAATTAAAGAAAAAGCATTGTTGCCCAAGGTTACCTTGCAGCTGGGAACACCCCAAGAAGTTGATTGAAAGGCTTAAAAGGAGTTCCTAATTCAAACTTAATATCAAGCTCTCCCAAATCCTTCAGATCAGAAGCAAAGGGTGCATAATGGTAAGGATAAAACCTGTGACATCAAAGTACAAAACAGTATCAGGAGTGACAGCTAAAATCTCTAATACCACAATTGATGAATTACTAAGAATCTAAAAAGCAAATTTAGTGTCTATTACAAAGAAATAGATATAACATAGTAAACTATCAAACCAAGAATAAATACAAAATACAAGATAGAAAATAACTAGGCAAAAGAAAAATCAAATTTTCCTCAAATAACTACTGCAATACCAAGACAACTCGAGTAAAATTCATGGCACTTCTAAATGAAAAACTTAAACATAAACAAAGATACAAACGGATCAGTGGGCGAAGTTGTTCGGGACAAAAGAAATATTGAAGTGTAGGAACCTCACCACTGCCAGGAGCAAACACCTTCCATGTAGTAATGCATGACCCAACAAAGGCCTTCTGTGTACTTCAAAACCTGCACAAAAGAATGTTTCACAAATTAGAAAACCCTCTCCAGGAGTGGAAGCACCAAAACTTGAAATATATATATATATATATATATATATATATCATTCTCAAACTCACAACATCCTTCCGCACTGCTTCCATTTCTTCAGGGGTTACTACTGAAAACTTCTCTTCATAATATCTTTCTCTCCATCCAGGATCCCCTAGCTTCACCTATGTAAATAGAAACCACTTTCAGAAAAGAAGGGAGACCTAAAGATTGACAATCAAAGGGTAACTGAAAAACAAAACAAAATCCCACTGTAAATCTAATCATAATTCACTAGCAAGAACCTTATCCTCTTCATGAGTATCTGAGTTGAACGCATCAGATTTCTCACGGATTAACTCCTTGAGCTTTGTCTTTAGTTCTTCTTTGTTTTCTTGTTCCTGTATTTAAGCAAACAGGATAAAATGATAGTTCACTTTTATAGGTCAATTAGTCTCAACTCCACAGTGACACAGAAGTTAAATCACATAAAAAAGTGCCTCTCCAGAGACAGGAATGCATACATCAGATTCAAGACTGTTCTCGACATCAACAATAGCAGCGCCAACACTGGATCCTGAAGATACACGTCGAACTTTTTGAGGTGGAGCAGACCTTCCATCCTTAGACTGAAATGGTGAAGGTGTAGGAGCCGAAGCAAGTCTAGAACCACTAAATCTTGCAACTGGAACAAGAGAATCTGGTTGAACTGTCGGAGCTGCATCATCCATTCTTTTTGTCTGAGCTTTATCTCGCTTTATTCTTTCCGCTTGTCTCTGATATAAATCGGAGCAGTAAGAAACATCAATACATCACAACAAAAATAATTGTTCCATGCATAATTTGTTGAGATGGAAAAAAAACAGTGTGGAAACCATGTAACAGGTTTCATCTGGTCAAGGGTTTCAAATGACAATAATGTAGCAATAAATAGACTTGCAAAGCAAACAAGATTCTTACACCCTTTACAAAACCTGAGGATGCATATGAACCCCAATATAGTTTCCATGAAAATTCAATTAGATTAAATTTACAAGACTATGAAGAATTAATTATCTCTGCTAACTCTATTACTCAAAAGTTTTAAAAACATAAGATATGTTACAACAGAGAAGGAGAAGGGAACTGAACTGTCACATAAATCAGATATGCTGAGAGCAGATATATACCCACGCATGTAATGTGCCTCACTACAAGGCTAAAACGAAGTATGCTTTATAGAAAGTCGATGTACCTGATGTAACCTAGTTCTTTTCTGAAATATCTGGTCTTCATACGATCCAACAGCCTGAATAAACTGTTCCACCCTCTTTAAATTTGGCTGGAGAGGATAAAAGGAAAATATGAAGTCAAAACCATCTCACGTAAGAGTAAACTGGAAAAGGAAGAATTCAGATTTAAGTAAATCTGCTAACTAGTCCAATATCAACAGAAAACAAGCACCTTGCACCCATCAGTTAAATAGCCGTCAAGTGACCGAAATTCTTTCTTGTAGACAGCCATGAGCAAGTTGATAGCACCCTGTAGAAACGAAGAAATTACAACAATATTGCATCAAATAACAATTTATAATACGATTGAAAGATATGACAAGTTCTTAATCCATGCAACACAAACCTCTCTAATCTCCAATGTCGGCATATGTGGTAAGAAATCATTGCCCACAAAGAAACATATGAAGATAAAATCATCAACAATGCGCTCCAGATCAATCTCAAATGGTGGGTTGGGAATCCTCATTTCAAACTCCAAGTATTCTCTAAGAATCCAGATATGGAGGAACTGGCAAAAAGAAACAAAACAAAGACATGAGACTTGACAATAATATTACACTTAAATCACCGTATCTCAAACCTGCTGATCATGTGTTATGGACTTGGTTATGAATTTCAACCTGATATGGCTTTTTTACAAAATCATTTCCATCGCCTTTCTCATCAAATTCTCCTGCTCTCTTCTTTGCTTTTCCTTCACAATTTGCAGCCATATGGCCCATTTGACCACACAAGAAGCATTTGTCCTGCTGTCCAGGAGTGAAGACCACCTAAATCATGGGATGAAATTTTGGGGTTTAGCTCAGTAACCCAGGAAGAAAGTAGAAATTGAACATTTTACTTCAGTTGTCTCATCCCCTCTTTTTTTCTACCAATTCTTGTTATTTTTTAGAAGAAAATATAGAAAAGCCCTTTAACACGGAATAAAATAGGATTCCAATAAAATACAGAAAACATGTGGAGGAGTGAATCAAAAACCTCTCGTAGAATTGAAAAATGAACTTCATGGGTCGCCAAGCCCAACATAATCAGGTCAGCGTCCTGCCAATGAAAGCAGGTCAAAATGAGCCTCAGGTTAATAATAACAAACAAGAAAGTGCAGGGGAAGAAAATGAACAAGTAAAGAAGACCTCGGTATAGTTTTTCGTGCAAGTACAAGTTAGAAAATAAAGAATCATACCAATCCGTACAAGCAGTGCCGAGTATTTGGGTCAAAACCAGGAATATTTCTTTGAAGACGAATGTATGACATGATTTTATGCTCCCCTTCACCTGGAACATTTGCGTCTGAAAGGATAACCTTTTCAATACAACAATTAAAAGCAAAATTAGTTACAAACTCAATCCAATACTAATAGAATCTGCAAAACTGTGTGAAGACAGAGAAGGTGTTAATAAACTAACAGGGAAGCAGCAACTATAAACATCATAAATACCTTGATATTTTTCCAACCAGCATCATAATTAAGTCTAAGGTGTACATAATATTGCAGCGCTATAGACAGAACACCCATGAATTCTGTTCCAGGTGTAATAACGTTAGAATCAAACACTTGAGAGTCCACTTTAGGAGGGAGCTTTCTACCCTCCCTCTCGAACTCCTCTCGCAGCCGTTCTTCTTCAGCAGCCTGTAAGATTAACAATGTCAACAGATTTCCATTGGAAAGGATTGACATAGAGAGGTAGGAGACTCGTTAACAAAATTAAAAATAGAAAGCAAGCAAGGAAACGAATCAAAAACATTAACAAACTATATAGAAGTATGTCTCAATAAAAGTTTATAAAAAAAATGAAATTTGTCTGGCTGAGGAACTACACAGTAGAAACCCCCATGCCAGTATGGGGTAAAAAAGAACATACTGCATCCGATGCATCTTTAGCGGATCTAAACCGTCTAGACCGCTGTTGATTCATTTTAGCTCTTGGAGCAACACCATCTAAAGACCCAATTAAAACATACACAAGTATTAACCTTTAAAGCATACTCTTCTAAAATTTCATGTTGGCTGATTTTAAATACTTACCAATAGCCATATAGAGCAACTTCCGTGGCCGTACCATCACGAAAAGCCTATCGATATAGTCAAACATACACTGAAAGACCTCCTCAAAGGTAGTCGGAGATGGCTGCAATGAAACAAAAACATAGTCATCAACAACAATTCAATTTCAGCTACTCTCCTAAAATTAAAAGGGGCAAAACATATCCAATTCATACAACAGTTTTACGAATAAGAAACGATTTTTGAAATCCCTAATGTCTCAAACAGTGAATAAGAGGAGTGAAAAATCGAAAAACGAACGTACCCTATCTTCGGGGTGGAAGCAAGGATGGATAATCCCGTTCATGTCGAGATAGAGATTATCGTATTCGAGATTGTTAGGATTAGGTTTGCTAGTATCCACCGGAATCTTGATGCCTTCGATTTCTACAGGCTCTTCCTCGACAACGTCCGCCACTATCAGCGGATACTTCTCCGCCAACCATCGGTAAAACGCCGGTACTCCCATTATTCACCGATCTATTAATCTCCGGCGAAAGGAGGAACAGGGAACAAAACTCAGAGACCTAAGCAGAGAGAAAGAGAGAGTAACCAAACCAACGGTGCTGGCCGACGGCGGGTAAGGTCAGAAGAGCATATTAATTGGTTTTTTCCTTTTTTAGGAACAAAGCAAAATTGGATTGGTCAAACTATTTGGGCTTTAAGATAAAACGATATCTACTTTTGGGCTTTTTACATTCGTTGAAAACACTTCATCTGAAGCCCAATAGCTTAAATTATACAGCAAATAAAAAAAACTCCGTTGCCGGGACTCGAACCCGGGTCTCTCGGGTGAGAGCCGAGTATCCTGACCAGCTAGACTACAACGGATTTGTGATTTAAGTTGTAAGATAATTATTATTATACTTATTATAACTGGACTACAAGAAAAGAAGAACACACGTACTTAGTGTACTTGATTAAACTAGTCTCTTTCAGCTTTATGTCTCGTTCTTGTGGTCCATCTATTCCGGCAGAAATTATGATTCTTGGATTAGAAGATCGTTTATTTAAAATTTTCTTTGTCAAATTAATTGTATAATAAGTCTATGTAATATATTTTTCTAATTCTATTTGTCTACATTATCATCTTCTTTTTACAGTTGCATTTGTCTAATATTATCTATTTGTCTCAGTCTCAGTGTGATTGATGAATATAAGTGGTTTTCTATTAAAGCTAAAGTATAAAACAATTTTGTTAAGAAAATTACAAATTCCCCTTTCGTTTTGCAGAAACCATGGGTGAACCAAGAACCTAACTAACTGACCCATCTGCCAAACCGGTTATGAAAGAAATTTTGATTGTTTTTATAAAGAAGATGCTTTATAAAAATTGAAAATAAAAATAGGGATTTAGTGAGAAATACATACGATTTGGTCGTTTGTGATTTACCCGGCCTTGAGAGATGCAGAGATGGTCGTACGTAACATTTGTCACAACAATGGTAGCTACGAACATAATGCAGATGTTGTCATACACGCACATGTATATATACATACACAAAACTTTATGCATGTAAGATTTTTTCTCATAATGCTTTGAGGATATTTGCGATGCTCACAGTCACTGCATGTCATGATTGATATTGTTTTTAGCTTATCATAGACTCTACTAATGTAGTAAAAGAGATCTCGTGGCCCGAAGATTGGCCCAGTCCTATGGTCTAAATTTGGTTACAAAATTAAGACTTAGTAACCCAAATTTGAACAAATGTACAATAGTAGTACAAAGTATGTCACACAAAACATTTAGGCTAGAAACGCTTGTCTTGCATTTTGCTGTTTTTTTTTACTAGAAACCTTTAATCCTTGTTTGGTTTATTGTAGATGCAGGGGAAAAAAATTAATAATCACTTCAATTCTTTTTTTTTTAAGAAACATGTTCGTTCTTTATATATTTGCTTATGGGGAACAACGAAATTCACAGGCACAACAACCAAAGAGTCCATATAGTGGAACCAAAACGATGTCGTAGGAGTCTCCCTCCATACGCTCCTCTCTTATATTATAGACGAAACAACTATTTCTCTCTGCAAATTCTTTCGTTCTTCTTTCTAATGGCCGCAACGGTCATTTTCTTCCTTCACTTAACCTTCTTCACCGCCGTCTTCTTCTCACGATTCCATCACACCTCCGCCGTTTTATCAGAGATTCAAGCACTCACATCTTTCAAACTCTCTCTCCACGACCCTTTTGGAGCTCTCGAAGGCTGGGATCCATTATCTCCAACAGCTCCATGCGACTGGCACGGTGTTTTGTGCTTCTCCGGCCATGTCCGTGAGCTTCGTCTACCCCGTCTCCGACTTACTGGTCACCTCAGTCCTCGACTCGGTGAGTTGACTCAGCTCCGTAAACTCAGTCTTCACACCAACGACATAACCGGCCCCGTTCCGTCTTCTCTTTCTAGGTGTGTCTTCCTCAGAGCGCTTTATCTCCACTACAACTCCTTCTCCAGCGGATTTCCACCAGAAATATTGAATCTTTGGAATCTCCAGGTGCTCAACGTTGCTCATAACTCACTCACCGGGAATATATCTGGTGTTACAGTCTCAAAGAGTCTCCGTTACGTCGATTTGTCTTCCAATGCATTTTCCGGTGAGATACCAGCAAATTTCTCGTCGGAATCTTCTCTCCAGCTCATCAACCTCTCGTACAACCGTTTTTCCGGTGAGATCCCGGCGACATTCGGGCAGCTACAAGACTTAGAGTATCTATGGCTAGACTCGAACCAGTTACAAGGCACAATACCATCCGCATTAGCCAACTGTTCATCACTTATACACTTCAGCGCAGCCGGAAACTCCCTCACCGGTCTAATTCCAGCGACTTTCGGGAAGATTTCAACTCTCCAGGTGATTTCATTGTCGGAAAATTCACTAACCGGTACAGTTCCGGCGAGTCTTCTCTGCGGCTCTTCCGGTTATAATTCCTCCATGCGAATCATTCAACTGGGAGTTAATAACTTCACGGGAATAGCTAAGCCGTCAAATGCAGCTTGCGTGAACCCTAATTTGGAGATTCTCGACATTCACGAGAATCGCATTTATGGTGATTTTCCCGCGTGGTTGACTGATTTGACCTCATTATTGGTTTTGGATATATCTGGGAACAGTTTCTCCGGTAATTTTCCGGCTAAAGTTGGGAACCTCGTAGCTCTACAAGAGCTAAGAGCAGCAAACAATTCTCTGGTTGGAGAAATTCCGACGAGTATAGGAAATTGCAGATCGTTACGAGTCGTTGATTTCGAAGGAAACAAGTTCTTGGGTCAGATTCCGGGTTTTCTAAGTCAGTTACGGAGCTTAACAACGATATCTCTTGGAAGAAACGGGTTCTCGGGTCAGATTCCATCGGATCTTCTCGGCTTATACGGACTCGAATCCTTGAGTCTCAACGGAAATCATCTCACCGGAACTATACCTTTGGAGATAACCAAGCTAGCCAATCTTAGCGTCCTTAATCTCAGCTTCAACAGATTTTCCGGCGAAATTCCAGCCAATGTGGGTGATCTAAAGAGCTTAACCGTTCTAAACTTAAGTGGATGCGGGTTAACGGGTCGGATTCCGGATAGCGTGGGTGGATTAATGAAGCTTCGGGTTTTGGATTTAAGTAAACAGAGAATCTCCGGTCAGTTACCAGTTGAACTATTTGGCTTGCCGGATCTTCAAGTGGTTGCTCTTGGAAACAACTCTCTCGACGGCGTCGTACCGGAAGGTTTCAGTAGCTTGGTTAGTCTACAATACTTAAACCTCAGCTCCAATTTATTTTCCGGACATATCCCTTCCAACTATGGATTTCTCAATTCATTACAAGTGATTTCCATGTCTCACAATCGGATCTCCGGTTCAATTCCGCCGGAGCTTGGGAATTGCTCCAGTCTTGAGGTTCTTGAGCTCGGTTCAAACAGGTTAAAGGGTCACATTCCGGTTTCCGTTTCGAAATTATCTCGTTTGAAGAAGCTTGATTTGCATCAAAACAGTTTAACAGGTGGTATTCCGGATCAGATTTCAAAGGATTCTTCTTTAGAATCTCTCTTGCTTAATTCGAATTCTCTATCGGGTCGAATACCGGAATCTTTATCAAGATTGGCAAATCTAACCGTGTTGGATCTTTCGTCAAACCGATTGAATTCTACTATACCATCAAGTCTCTCTCGGCTTCATTCCCTTTACTACTTCAACTTATCAAGAAATAATTTGGAAGGGGAGATTCCACAAGCTCTAGCTGCGCGTTTCACTAACCCGTCCGCCTTCGTCAATAACCCAAGACTCTGCGGTAAACCGCTCGGTATAGAATGTCCTAACGTTCGTCGAAGAAGAAGAAGAAGAAAGCTAATCCTACTAGTGACACTAGCAGCCGCTGGGTCATTGTTGCTATTACTCTGTTGTTGCGGTTATGTGTTCAGTCTATGGAAATGGCGAAACAAAATAAGATTGGGCTTGACTTGGGAGAAGAAAGGGACTTCATCACGTACTTCTCGAGCCAGTTCTGGTGGAACAAAAGGAGAAGACAACAATGGTGGACCTAAACTTGTGATGTTCAACAACAAGATCACATTAGCTGAAACCTTAGAAGCTACAAAACAATTCGATGAAGAAAACGTATTGAGCAGAGGAAGGTACGGGTTGGTTTTTAAAGCAACGTTTAAAGACGGGATGGTTCTATCGGTTCGTAGACTCATGGACGGTGCTTCGATAACCGACGCAACGTTCCGTAACCAAGCCGAGGCTTTAGGTAGAGTGAAGCACAAGAACATCACTGTCTTGAGAGGATATTATTGCGGACCACCCGATTTAAGACTTTTGGTTTACGACTACATGCCTAACGGAAACCTCTCAACGCTTTTGCAAGAAGCGTCTCACCAAGACGGACACGTCTTGAATTGGCCTATGCGTCATCTCATTGCCCTTGGAATCGCTAGAGGACTTTCTTTCTTGCATTCTTTATCAATCGTTCATGGCGATCTAAAACCGCAAAACGTACTCTTCGACGCTGATTTCGAAGCGCATTTGTCGGAATTTGGGTTAGATAGATTGACGGCGTTGACTCCAGCTGAAGAGCCGTCCACTTCATCTACTCCGGTCGGGTCTTTAGGCTACATTGCACCTGAAGCAGCTTTAATGGGGCAAACGAGTAAAGAGAGTGACGTGTACAGCTTCGGGATTGTGTTGTTAGAGATCTTAACAGGGAAAAAAGCGGTGATGTTTACTGAAGATGAGGATATAGTGAAATGGGTGAAGAGACAATTACAAAAAGGTCAGGTCGTTGAGTTACTTGAGCCGGGTTTGTTGGAGCTTGACCCGGAAAGTTCGGAGTGGGAAGAGTTTTTATTGGGGATTAAAGTTGGGTTGTTGTGTACCGGAGGAGACGTCGTTGATCGGCCGTCTATGGCTGACGTTGTGTTCATGCTTGAAGGGTGTAGAGTCGGGCCGGCGATTTCCTTATCCGCCTATCCTACTTCACCGACTTCTCCGGCCGTCATCGCCGCTTCTTGAAAATGCTTTTATCTTTTCTAATCATTTTGTTTCTTTTTATTTTTTGCTTTGTGGATAAATCAGTTTTCTTTTAATGCTGACATTGGTCCATTTTTATTGCGTTGTATATCTTGTCACGGGTACGACAATCAAAATTTTAAGTCGTAAAATCTTATGAATGTTCAACGGCGGAATGAGAGTGATATCAATCAGTTCTTATGATTTTTTTCCCGGAATTCTCGTTCAATAAAAATCATATTCGTGAAAACTATATACATTAGTTCATGTCAAGTGGGTCCAACATTATTATTATTAGTCAAGTAGACTAAAAATAGTGTGTTGATGTTGAACTTCATTCTACAGCACCAATTTTGGTAAGTATTGCGTAATCTTCAGACACACTTCCGCGATTTAGTCAGTGGATTAAGAGTAGGAATGTGGGGTCCTCCACAGTCCACATTTTTGCTCTTTCTGTTTGGTTCCCGCCAAGTAACGTTGGACAAGTAGGTGTACGACACGTGTTGGGAGATGAAAGTAGCCGTTGATAATTTTCTTGGATTTTTATGTTTTGGGGAAAAGTGAAGTTTAGCCGTCAGACGACGAACAAGCTCATTTAAGCAGAAGCTGTTGTCTGAAACCACAAGCCACGTCGGCTTTTGTACTGTTTAGCCAGTGTACTAGTTCTGTTGGCTTTTTATTGCTCATTACTTTCTCTTTCACTGATTTAATTATTGTGATCTCTGTTTGTGGTTGGGAGTATTTGAATGGAGAAGAACTCCGCCTCTATTCTTTGGATTCCTTTTCTAAACCTTTATGTATTATTATTAGCTGATTGGATATACTTGTTAGCTGAAAAAATTCAGCTAGAAAACTAGTTACTCTCACTTCAGCTATTATTTTGCCAATTGAGTTGACATAAAAAAATTAATTATATTTTATTGTTTACTCTAATTACTGTTGATAACAAAGCAAAATAGCTTACTTTTTTTATCCAGGTTTTTGTGGAGTAAAATAAATTACTCCAGTTACTGTTCATTTCTTCTCTTTCTGTTTCAGCTCAATTCAACTTTTATTCATTACTCTCAATTACTCTACTTTTAAATCAAGCATAGGCCATAGAGACAACATTAAAATCAAAAACAAATTGTTCATGAAGATAAGAAATAATTAAAACAAGAATGGTAGTCGTGAAGAAGAAGGGATTGGTGAGGAAAGGAGAGTAAATGCAAAAGGATTGTGAATTTTGTGTGAGAGCGTTTAATGGATGTTTTATTGTGTGGTGGACAAGACTCATCGCTTTATTAAATGTGTCATAACTCTCTTTGCTGCTGTCTTCATGACAATTTGACTGTGCTTGTGTTGGGTTACTCTCTTGAACCCACTGTCTTTATTTTACCCATCAGTCCATCACTTGTTTTCTCTTTTCTGGTAATGAAGTGAATGGTACAAAATTTAGTTACAATGAAAACGGTAATTCCTTCAGTGAACTGTTCGTTTACTGAAAATAATATCGAATGTGTTACTTAGTTCATGTAGAAGATTACATGTAGCAGATTTTATAAACCCCTCTCTAAAAGAAGAACATGGGCTGATTATTAGAGTCATAGGCGCTGATTAGTTTTGAGATGGATACTTACAAATATTTGTTGTGGTAGTCTTTCACTAAATTGATGTATTTGTGATGCAAATAAAGAATGAATGCTTCTGGTACCAGATCAAATGATTTCATCCAATAATAACTGAATGCTTCTGTATTATCATCAACTATCATCCAAAGGCCCAAAAGGGAACCCAAAGGAGAAGCCAAACATTACATGAAACTTCTTAATAAATAACTATCCGCTTGATAGTTGCTTTTTC
>VBRH01000624.1:7751-19754 GCA_014578085.1 Cardamine resedifolia | reverse complement strand
AAAAAAAAAGTATCCGCGGAGAAATCAAAACATGCCGACACATTTATGGCTGAATAATAATGTAACTCGACTTTTTTCTAACTTTTTTTTGTTTTCAAATTCTTTAATTTAAGGATAGCATGAAATAATTTAATTTTGACAAATCGCAAAATCAAGAATAACTTCCATATGTATAACATGATGTTCTTCATCATGAACCGAGAGTTAACATCGATTAGGAACTTTGAACCAAAGTAAATATTATGAGATTCCAACGAGGCAGAAACTGTAAAATAGACAGATTGTCAAAGTAACTCTATTGGATGACATACATAGGTTTTTAATTCAAAAACATATTACGATTAAATAAAATAAAAATCGGAAACTAGGTGGATAAATGTTGGTGTTGATGTTGAACCGAATATAAAAGACGATATGTGGTCCAATTTGGTACTTTATGAGCTATTTTGAAGGTAAAATATCCATAGGAACATGATACTCATCTTAAAGAACTAGCTAGGAGTATAAAAAAAATGATGTTGTTAGCTGGGTTAGTCGGATTAAGACGTGTTCTAAAAAGATATGTAGTACAATTTATTTTCAAACTATCAAGAGTTGAAGACGTTTTGAAAAGGATTTCATCATTATGGGAAGTGAAAGAATATTTTAAGGGATAACATGTGTTTGGTTTTGTTTATAAAAAATAAAAACATGTTTTGGTTTTGGGTTCTTGGTTGACTTGATACAATGGATATATTTTGGAATAAGCGGCCTATAACGGTGGAAGTGAGGTATCACTATGCCAACTCCAAAGCTGCATGAACAATCCTAAATTTGGCGCATCATAGTGACATATATGTAACTTTTGTCATGCATTTCTATATATATTCCGAAAGCTTTAAGATTGTGGTTATCGATCTAAATGTAGAAACCTCCGGAAGGCCTCTCGGCACTTTGGATCGTCTCGTTGTGACTTCTAAGTTTGTTTTGGAAAAAACACTGAAGTTTTTTTTCTTTTTTTTTGATAAACTAAGAACAAAGAAGAAGAAGAATCTTTTCACCAATAAAGTTATTGTGTGTGCATTATAATGATTTACCAATTCACGAAAAAAGAAAGTTTATTTTTTCTTTGTTAATTAAAAAAAAAAAAAAAATTTACCCCTACAATGTTTATTTGCAAAAAGATAATAATGATTTTTTTGATGATTTGATGACTAAAGATGAATTAAAAAATATATAGATTGTACAGTAATTATTTCACTGATTTTGATGCCATTTTATTTAAATGTAAAATTATATTAAAAACATAACATATGTTTAATCTTATTTCTCTATTTCTTTTCATATTTCCAATTTCTTACATCGACTAATTAAATTATTTGCCTAATTTAATTCCATTTTAAATTTATTTATCTAATTAAATCTTGATTAGAATAGAATCCCAAAGAAAACGAGAAAAACAAACAATTAAAAGATTGTGGAGATTTATTATAAAAAAAATATTGTGGAGAAAGAAAATGGAAACAAATATTTAAGTAATCGTAATAAACTTTTTTTTGGGTCAACTATAATCGTAACAAACTTAAGAATCGGTATTATGCACACACAGCGTTTTATTATTTTTCTTTGTGCGCTCTCTCAACCCTAGCAATTCCCTTCACGCCGGTTTCACAAAGCAAACCTTCGCTATTTCTTGATAAATCTACTCTCTCTCTTTCTCTCTGCGCCGCGCTCACTCTCTCTTAAACTCGTCCACGCCATCGATTAGGTAAAGCTTCTTCGATTCTCCTCTTAGCCACAGCGTATTGATTTCTCATCATATCTCCTGTGGTTTGTTTCCGATCTCTAAACCTAAATTCTTGCCGTTCGATTGTAGAGATTTGTCACCTGGATTGTTTGATTAGTCGGGATAATTTGGAACTGCCGGCCCTGAAATTTACCAATGGGTCGGAAGAAGCCAAGTGGTCGCGGCGGAGATGATGAGCAACCTCCTGCGCCATCTCTCGTTGGTGGTAAATCTAAGAAGAAAGGCATTCAAATTGACGACGATGAGTATTCTATAGGCACTGAGCTCTCTGAGGAGCCTAAAGTTGAGGAAGACAAAGTTGTTATTACTGGGAAGAAGAAGGGTAAGAAAGGTAATAAGAAGGGTACGCAGCAGCAGGATGACGATGATGATTTTTCTGATAAGTTTTCTGTCAAGGAAGACGATGTTCCGGAGATTGCTTTTGCTGGGAAGAAAAAATCCAAAGCTAAGAAGGGTGGTTCTGTTAGCTTTGCCTTGCTTGACGATGAAGATGATAAGGAGGAAGCTGAGGATAATGAATCTAATGGTGATAAAGATGATGAGCCTGTTATAAGTTTTACGGGTAAGAAGCATGCGTCCAAGAAGGGTAAAAAGGGTTTTGCTGCTTCAGCTTTTGATGCACTTGGTGGTGATGATGATGATGAGGAGGATGACGAGGAAGTGCACGGAGATGAGGAAGAACCGTCTGTTATCACCTTCTCTGGTAAGAAAAAGAAGTCCTCCAAGTCTTCTAAGAAGATCACTAATTCATTTAGCGCTGCTTTACTTGATGAGGAAGAAGAGACAGATGCTTCAACCTCTAGACCGGGCGAAAATGCAGTTGAAGATGAAGAGAGTCCTGAAATTACCTTTTCGGGTAAGAAGAAATCTTCTAAAAAGAAGGGCAGCAATGTTTTGGCCTCATTAGGTGATGACTCAGTTGCAGAGGAAACTAGTAAAGCTATGATTTCTGATACTAAGAGTGAGGAGGTTGTAGAAACTGCAAAGAGTAAGAAAAAAAAGAAGAATAATAAGAGTGGGAGGACAGTACAGGAAGAAGATGATTTGGACAAACTTCTTGCAGAACTTGGAGAAGCCCCTACTGCTGGAAAACCTGCTTCATCGCGGCCCGAAGAAGAGAAAATTCTAGCTCAGCCTGATCCAGATGCACCTGTAGAGAATGCTGGTGAGAAGGAAGGCGAGGAAGAGACTGTTGAGACTGCTGCAGCTAAGAAAAAGAAAAAGAAGAAGGAGAAAGAGAAGGAAAAAAAAGCAGCAGCTGCTGCTGCTGCAACCTCTTCTGTGGAGGCTAAGGAAGAAAAAGAAGAAGAATCAGTAACTGAGCCACAGCAGCCGAAGAAGAAGGATGCAAAAGGTAAAGCAGCAGAGAAGAAAATTCCTAAACACGTTAGAGAGATGCAAGAGGCTCTTGCACGGAGGCAAGAAGCGGAAGAGAAAAAAAAGAAGGAAGAAGAAGAGAAATTGAGGAAGGAGGAAGAGGAGCGCCGCAAGCAGGAAGAGCTTGAGAGGCAAGCTGAGGAGGCTAAGCGCAAGAGAAAGGAAAAGGAAAAGGAGAAACTGTTGAGGAAGAAGCAAGAGGGCAAGCTTCTAACAGCAAAGCAAAAGAGTGAAGCTCTTAAGAGGGAGGCTTTTAAGAACCAGTTGCTGGCTGCTTCTGGAGGTCTTCCTGTTGCAGATAATGATGAAGCTTCTTCCTCAAGGCGTCCCATTTATGCCAACAAGAAAAAAGCAGCTCGCCAGAAAGGCAATGACACTTCTCTTCAGGTAGAAGATGAGGTAGAGCCAGAAGAGAATCATGCAGATGAACCAGATAATTTAGGTGAAGTGGGTTCAGCAGACACTGAAATGGTTGATTTAATAGAATCAGTAAACACAGACGAGAAACCAGGACCTGCTGATGTAGCTCAGGAGAATGGGGTTGAGGAAGATGATGATGAAGAAGATGAATGGGATACAAAAAGCTGGGATAATGTTGATCTTAACCTCAAAGGTGATTTTGATGATGAAGAGGAAGAAGCGCAGCCTGTGGTTAAGAAAGAATTAAAGGATGCAGTATCAAAAGCACATGATTCAGGCGAGTATGAAATGTAGTTCTTTGTTCTTCGTCTTAGTGTTTTCATCCAGTGTATGGTTTTAACTAATCTTTTGATTTTTTTGCACAGACCCTGAAGCTGAAAAACCAACAGCTAAACCAGCAGGTACGGGTAAGCCAACAACAGCTGCCGTAAAAGCTATGCCTGAAGTGGAAGATGATACACAGACAAAACGTGCTACCCGGGCAAAAGATGCTTCTAAGAAAGCTAAAGGATTAGCTTCGAGTAAACCTAAAGAGGGTGAAGAAAATCTCCGGTCTCCCATTTGCTGCATCATGGGTCATGTCGATACTGGTAAAACAAAGCTGTTGGATTGCATCAGAGGAACAAATGTACAGGAAGGCGAGGCTGGAGGTATAACTCAGCAGATCGGTGCAACATATTTCCCTGCGGAAAACATCCGAGAGAGGACTAGGGAACTGAAAGCCGATGCCAAACTTATGGTGCCAGGTCTATTGGTTATTGATACACCTGGCCACGAGTCCTTCACGAATCTGCGGTCAAGAGGTTCAAGTTTGTGTGACCTTGCAATTTTGGTAGTTGACATAATGCACGGTTTAGAGCCACAAACCATAGAATCTCTAAATCTTTTGAGAATGAGGGATACAGAGTTCATTGTTGCATTGAATAAGGTGAGACTGATTTTCATTCTACTAGGATGGGATTTTGTTCTCTGTTGTTAATATTTGTATGGAAAATAAAACCTTCAACTTCCAGGTGGATAGGCTATATGGATGGAAAACATGCAAGAATGCTCCTATAGTGAAGGCAATGAAGCAGCAAACTAAAGATGTTACAAATGAATTTAACATGAGGCTCACTGGGGTAAGTTGTACGTGTAGATTTTTGTTTCCATGGTTTGAGGTATCACTTTGTGTACGTATTGTTCAAATTATGTTGTTTTGTTGGTATTCCAGATTATAACCCAGTTCAAGGAGCAAGGACTCAACACTGAGCTTTATTACAAGAATAAAGAAATGGGAGAAACCTTCAGTATTATTCCTACCAGTGCTATTAGGCATGCATTTATTGTTTGTAATATACAGCCTAACAGACAAGTAATCCATCCTAAATAGTTGGTTAACTCTGGTTCTTGGCATTTCAGTGGGGAAGGGATTCCAGATCTCTTGCTGTTGTTGGTTCAATGGGCTCAGAAAACAATGGTTGAGAAACTTACATATGTTGACGACGTGCAGGTCTCTTTCCTTTCTCTTTTAGGTAACGATTGTTTCTGCAATACTTCAGCATGAGAATTCTGATCCTTTCTTAAAATGGTTGAACAGTGTACTGTACTGGAGGTCAAAGTTATCGAAGGCATTGGTACAACGATTGATGTTGTGTTGGTAAATGGTGTACTCCATGAAGGTGATCAAATCGTCGTTTGTGGGCTACAGGCAAGTAGAAACTTATGATCCAAACCCAAACAAGTGATACACTGAGTAGACATAGTACTTCTAAAAGTGATATAATTTCTTGCTCTCCTATTTCAGGGACCTATTGTTACAACAATTAGAGCATTACTGACTCCTCATCCAATGAAGGAGATACGGGTGAAGGTATTTACAGATCTCCACTTCATGCGTCTTGTTACTGTTATTCCTCCAGAAAGATGGTTCATGCAAATCGCTTCTTATGTTCCTTTTCTATACATAACAAGAATTCCTGGTCTAATATTTCAGGGTCAGTATCTGCATTACAAAGAAATAAAGGCTGCTCAGGGTATCAAGATTGCTGCCCAGGTGATTAGGCTGACTTTACAACAATCTTAGTTGCTAGCCTCTGGTTTTAAATTTACTGATGTTTGGATCACATCCTGAATATGGTTTCCTATTTTTGCCTTGTGTCTAAAAGGGCCTTGAACATGCAATCGCTGGTACTGCCCTGCATGTTGTTGGACCTGATGATGACATTGATGCAATTAAGGAGTCAGCTATGGAAGATATAGAGTCAGTTTTGAGCAGGATTGACAAAAGTGGTGAAGGAGTTTATGTACAAGCGTCTACATTAGGGTCATTAGAAGCATTGCTTGAATTCTTGAAGTCCCCAGCTGTAAAGATACCGGTCAGTGGTATCGGTATAGGGCCTGTGCATAAGAAGGATATCATGAAGGCGGGAGTGATGCTCGAGAGGAAAAAGGAATTTGCTACAATTTTGGCTTTTGACGTGAAAGTTACTACAGAAGCTCGTGAACTAGCAGACGAAATGGGAGTTAAAATATTTTGTGCTGATATTATCTATCATTTATTCGATCAATTTAAGGCTTACATGGAGAATATTAAAGAGGAGAAAAAGAAGGAATCAGCCGAAGAAGCAGTCTTCCCATGTGTCCTTCAGATTTTACCTAACTGTGTGTTCAATAAGCGAGACCCAATAGTTCTTGGAGTTGATGTAGCCGAGGGTATACTAAAGGTAACCTATTTGTACCCTCCTAAATTCTTTGTAACCCGTACGTATGTCTGACACACAAAGTCCTAGGATTCACACTTTCTTAACATTTGTCGTGTTGGTATTTTTAGATTGGAACCCCCATTTGCGTCCCTAGCAGAGAGTTCATTGATATTGGCCGCATTGCCTCTATCGAGAACAACCACAAGCCTGTTGACTATGCAAAGAAGGGCAACAAGGTGGCGATTAAGGTAATAATTTCTCTTCAATAATCTCGCAAATCTTCTGTTTACAGAGAGAGACAGAAGAGTTGTGGTTCAGCTTCACACGTTTCACCTTGTAATCGATGCTTTCTCTGGTATACAGATTATTGCTTCGAACCCTGAAGAACAGAAGATGTTTGGGAGGCACTTTGACATGGAAGATGAGCTTGTGAGTCACATTTCGAGGAGATCTATCGACATACTCAAAACTAACTACCGGGTAAATAGAGTAGAAGTTGTTTCCCCCTTCAAATCATTATTTTGAGAAAAATAAAATGATGTAAATCAAAATCCGAATTAATTGCAGGATGAACTATCCATAGAGGAATGGAAGCTAGTTGTGAAACTGAAGAACATCTTCAAGATACAGTAGATTCCCTGAACATTCGAATGAAGTTTGAAACACCTCACAGGCTTTGTTATGCCGTGTCTGCGTCGATGCAGAACAAAACAGATTCATCTTCCCTCCTTCTACCCGAAGAATTCAGTGGATTTGAGAGAGGTTAAAGAGAGAGAGACATAAGAGTGTTTTTTTTTTTTTTTTTTTTTGGGTTTTTGTTTTCTTTCTCCCTGAAAAAGTGCTGAATAATTGGTTACCTTTGATGCTGGCAAAATTCAGGGAAAGAAGATCTCGAGTCTTGAGATATATACACATATCATCCTTATATGCCTTTTTTCCATTTTTGTTGACAAGGAAAAATCATCGAATAAATGTTCTTATCTAATTATGTTCTGTGTGTTGTGAATGAAATCTTGAGTTTTGGTTTTTAAAAAATGGTAACAAAAACAACATCTAATACAGCATAAAGCTTCAGCTTAACTAAAAGCAAGCTTGCTCCTCCTTTTCTGGAGATGTGAAAGCGTGGATGTTAACAACACATAAGATTTAGAGTATACGACGACAATTATAAAGTAGTAGCTCTCTTTTATACTTTATGGATGTTGTCTAGTTCATTGATATGTTATGTTCAATGTTAAAAGTGATCCTATTAAACTTTGCTCCATTGCTTTACTGTATGTAATATGATCCTTTGTTCTTTCGAAACATCCTTTTTCCCCATCAATTCTTAAATTATAATCTTAAATATTTCATTGGTTCAAAAACTTAATTAAAATGATTAGTATTTAAGAAAATTTAAAATTGGTTTTGTGCACCAAGAAAAAGTAGCATATGATATAAAGTATAAACCAATATTTCAATACCAAAAAAAAAAAGTTTCAAAGCTATCAATATTTTATATATAACTTTAAAACTATCATATACATATTGGGTTTAAAGAAGGCTCCTAAAATTTTACTAAGTGAGACTAAATCACTTAGGACCCCTCCTAAACTTCTAAGAACTAAGTATTTTCCATTAAACCTAATTTTTGAAATTTCAATATTTTAGTCGTAATTTTGGAAAATAAAACATAAAATGTGATGTTTGAGAATTGTTTTTTCTTTCTTAATTTTACATAAAATTAAAAGATTGGGAAGTATGATAAATGTCAACATATAGTAGTCGAATATACATAGTTATGAGCATGTCCAATGTGGTATCTAAACTAGATATCCCATTAACACAGTAATAAAAAAATTAACAAAGTAAGATATAGCGGTGAAAGATGTTATTGTTTGAGAGACCATGAACTGAAAGACTCATTTTACATGTGTCATCTAAGTATTGGTTTAATTATTTTAACACGTTTAAATTTAATTGAATAACTAAATTTGATTTAAAATATTATATTTTTATTGTTAAGATATCCATTTTGACATAAGAGCATGTGCAGTCTCACAAGAGTTTTTCAACTATAAAAAAATAAAAAATAAATAAAAAATACTAATATTTAACTATCTGAGTCTCTAAAAATGGTATAGAAAATATCTCAAAAAGGTATAGAGAATCTCTCAAAGTCTCTTAAATTAGAGATTCTCATCATTTTTTTTAGAGATTCTCGTCACTTAAATATTACTTTTTCTTTTAAAATTGAAATACTTTTATGAGAAACCTCTAGTTCACATGCTCTAGCCGTTGCATTATTATTACATAAACTTGTTATCAAAGTTCTCGGAAGTAAACACAAACCGATCTTTACAATATAACCGTAAAAACAGGTCTCTTACATCTTTAATTAAAAAGATAACACAACACCTTGATGATTTCAAAGATCTGTTTTAGCATGAAGATCATTTGAAGTAAAAGAGTGTGCTCAAATATAGTGCTAAGTTTCATATGATTTCTATAGGATCGACAACACTTACCTTTGGTTAAGATCTTATAAAAAGATTCATCATTAACAACTCAGAGTCCATGTAACCCAATAAGCTTAGTCAACCCAAACGTAACCGCCATAGCTAACCACCCTCCAAACAAAACCCTAGCCGACGACCTTACCGCCGGTGCCTTTCCTAGCGCCGCTCCTAACCACCCAAAAACCACAAGCGCCACCGTAACCGCCGCCACAACCGCAATGATCCTCACTCTATATTCCTTCACAAACGCAGCAGCCAAAAGAGGCACAATCGCACCCGCTGAAAACGCAAGCGCAGACGCAGCAGCCGCTTGCAACGGACTAGGAAGCTTCTCTTTCTCTATCTCCTCACTGTCTCTCTCCATCTGGGCTACCTCTATGTCGTATTGAGAGTAAACGGAGACGAACTCTCCGATCGCCATACTACAAGCCCCAGCGACCATTCCGGCGAATCCGGAGAGAATCATGGCCTTGATGTCATGCTTCACGGCGCCGACTCCCATCATCAACGACGCGGTGGAGATGAGACCGTCGTTGGCTCCAAGCACGGCGGCGCGTAGCCATTGAGCGCGTTTGGAGTAGTCGAAGGTTGTTGATTCTTTCTCTATGTCCATGTTAGTGTTACGAGCTAATTGATCCATTCTTTCTCTCTTTGTGTGTGTTTATTTGTTGAGTAGAGAATTGAGTAAGTGTGGAGAACACACGCCTAGGCTCACTTCTATTTATGGAGATTTTGAGGTTTACTTTTTGCTTTGTGGAGACAATAAGAAAAATTTAGTAAATCGCACTAAGTTACGGCCACATAAATATCCTCTCCGTGTTAAAATAAATGTCATTTAAGATTTTTTCACACATATTATGTTTTTTCTTTTTCTTATATATTCATATATTTTATATCTTTTTTTATTAGTCAATACAATTAAATACTAAAAATAAAACGGGATCTTCAACCAAATACTTATCTTGAAAATCTAAAACAATACTTAATCTATAAAAAAATAAATTAAATTAAAACTATACATATTTTAAATTGGATAAAGTATTAGTTACAACTTACAAGCCATGCTTTCAGAAGAAAGGCAAGTTTTTAAAATGTTGTTTGCCGTCGATGTTTCGTGTCTATATTATAAAGTGACATTAAATATGAATCCCCTTACTCCTCAGTTAACATAATTTATGAGCTGCAGCTATATAAAAGACACAAAACCGAATTAACAGTTCTTGATAAATTTTATAAATTTATAGTAAATATCATGATAAAAACTTGGTCATCAAATTTGTAAAATTTTTAGTATATTTATATAGGGCAAGAATTTGAATTATCGTCATTTTTTTTTCCGGGTTGCATTCAAATTACCCGAAAAGAAGAGCACTAAAATTGTGCCATGTTTGTTTATTAAGTAACGACGAATTAGACAAAGACCTATTCATTTTCATCAATATGAAGTATATCAAACAAAGTTCAAGTCTTCAAGAAACTAAAATGGGCGTCCGCACGCGTACGATCAGGAAAGAAAAATAAGAGCCAAAAAAATTGTTTCCACTAAAAAATCGCTTCGAGAATTAATTTAGAAAAGAACAAAACATATAACTATAGATAAAATATTGAATGGGAAGCCAAAAAAAAAAAGTGATGTGAAAACCACATTTTTGTGTGTTTCTCACCATTTTAGTTAAAAAGAAAAAAACCCTTAGTGAGGCCAAAAAAGGCAGTTACATAAGTTGCTGTTCTGTCCTCTTCATGATCAAAGGCATGCATGATACATGTCTTCTAGGGGAAAAGAAGAACATAACTTATATAAAGGAAAAAAGGAAATTTCAACTTGATCCATTACTATACGCAATCTTTAACCCAATTTAATTAGAGCATATTTTATATTTATTTCAACTTCATCCGTTACTGATTTTGCGATATTATTATCATGTTTTTAAAAGTAATATTTTAAGTAATTCTACTAGATGAAACCATAACGTAAGTGAAATTTTTGCTGATGTTTTATTTATGGATACAAGTATCAATCTCAACATGACAACATATAATTAGTTGAAGAATGCGAACATATATTTTCTCCTTTTTCCATTAAATTAAAATTTTCTCACGTTATTCTAATCACACGAAAATTGTGGTAGCGTATTTCAATCAGTTTTTTTTTTCTGGTTAATATTGAATAATTTTCTCTTCTCCTTACTTTTTCGTTTCTTTCCGGTAGTATATATATTTAATCGACAAGAATGAAAAAAAAAAAAACCAAAAAGGGAGAAAAAAGAAGTAGCTACTCATTCACAGTACTATTCATCTCAATATTTAATTTAAGATTTAGTAATGTTTGACCAAAAGTTATCAATAATTTAAGATTTAGTAATGTTTGACCAAAAGTTATCAATTATTTTAGATTTAAGTAGTGTTGGACCAAAGCGTTATCACATTTGAATGCATATATCACAGTGCTATATCTCTGTGTGGAAACTATTTTTTCAACAGTTTATATACTAGAAAGTAGAAATGCAGCAAATGTAAATGCATGTCTGGTTAAAATTGTTACAATTTAAGAGCGTTTCAGATAAAAATTACTAATAAAAATGGGTCAACATATGTAATATGTAAAAATCCAATTAATTTATAATGGAAAAGCGAATCAGATGCTAATTTACACAACATATTCTTAGATCCCCTGAAGATCACAATGATCAATTATATCCGTTTGAAAGTGAAGATACCTAAACAACAAATTAGATAGTGAGTCCATGTTAAAGTAGGGTTTTGTGATATATATATATATATATATATATATTTATGAAAAAAGAGATGGATTGATGAATTGGAAAGCACTTGGGGATTAGAGTAAGATAAAAGAATAGAAAGAGATTGACAAATAAAGAAAGAGGAAGAGTGTGGTTTCCACACGCAGAGCACCATCCTTCGCCATCATCACCCACGCATCACCACACTTGGACATGCACCACTAACACCACCATTTGATTTATAGTATACTTAATGCAGTCTCTAGTTATTTTTTAAATTTCTATTGATTAACAAATTATTTTGTGTATAATATAATATACTGTATATATATAATGAACATGCATACGTACTCGCCTACGTACATATATACTCACGTTGTCACAAAGATTAACATTCCTAAAATTATGAAAATATATACTTTAATATTTTTTGGAATATATTAGATTAACTAGAATGAGTGTGGAACATAATATAACACAACTACTTGTAACATAAG
>VBRH01000623.1:14245-25229 GCA_014578085.1 Cardamine resedifolia | reverse complement strand
ATATGCTGACATCTTCACAAAGGGACTTCCGCTATCATTGTTCAGTAAATTCAAGAATAGTCTTGGCGTCATCTCTCAGTCGACGCTGCGACTACGGGAGGGTATTCGATGATAGGATATTCTCATATTCCCAAATCTTATTCTGTATAGTTTCTATAGTTCTTGATATCAAGGATGATCCCTACAACATTGTAACAGCTCAACTTATATATTCAAACGTATATACACATCTCTCGGAGAGGAGATTTACCAACTTTCAAAGAGTACTCTCCATACTTTTCGTCAACTCTTTTGCGACAAACTCCACAAAACCATTTCTTATTAGGAACAGAAAGAGACAGAGACGGAGTGAAAGAGAGACGGTGCTCGTGGTCGGTAAGTAGATACACGACTTATGGACGACGAAATCACATTGGTAACAAATGTAGATAAAACAATTTTCATCACCCGGCGCACAAACATCGCAAGTTAGGGAGTTTTTTCTAGGAAAGTATGTAAGGGTATGGTCATGTCTTTTTGGGTTGTTTATAGAAATGATGTTCGGTTTTACTGCACAAACGGTATGCAAATAAAAATCACATATAGAACAATAGTAAGAGAAACTTTCCATGAATTCTCCACAGCAATATTACAGTTTTCGTACCCTTGCTGAAATACAAGTTTGAGAGGATGTTTGGGGTGATAAGGGACTTTTTTTTATTTCAGGTGGAAACTCAAAACATTCTTTATGGTAGGCTAAGCTACATAAGTCACACCAGTAATCACATTCGATTGTTTCATGCTTGCATGTCCTGCAAAGCAATTCTTTTTTTTCGTGGACTATGTTTCTAGACCAACTGAACGGGGTAAGAATATGGTGCGGTTTTATAGACGACGGATCATCCTTTTTATTATTAGGGCATAAAATAATAATACTAGGAGGAGGAGAATCAGGAGAATCAGGAGGAGAAGAGTGGTCGACAGAAACCATGGCTTGTACCAAAGACGTTGTAAGAGATTTATAAAAGTGGCTTGGTTTGTGTTTTGCGGAATCCACGGCTCATATCTTTTATATATAGTGTAATCATTATTCCAATGACAAATAATAGAGATTAGAATAACGAAAACATTTGACGCAAGGCATTGTAGTCTATTCCTCACGCTAAGTATCATCAACCTAGATACGTAACTCCTTTCAATTCTCTTTTATTTTTTATTTTCGTGAAATCCATGAAAGCTAATTTATTTATTTTATTGAATAAACCAGTTTTTGTATTCACCAAAGAATACTTTACTTTTTTATTGTGCCCCGGGAATATCATTCATCGCGATTGAAAAAGGTCCATTTACGTTGATTCTTGCCAAAAGACAGAACTTGGTTAATCATAACCAGATAGGTTCTGAAATAACCGGTTATCACATGACACTTATTTTTTTTTTTTGGACAGCTTTTTAAAAAAAACTATGAATCGAATTCTACGAAACGAATCTAAGGATTCTTAACCCCGGAAATAAAAAGATTAGCACTCCCAGAAACCTTTAGTCCCAATATTCACAGGAAAAAAGATACTCCATAACCGGCTCTCAATGAATAACCAGGTAAACCTCATTTACCAAACCGGCTTCAACTTTAGACTGCTATACAGAACAATATTACAAAACCTAAGTCCTTCCCGCCATATTTGGCCTTGGCGGGTTCAGTGCTCTGACATGGAAGACCTCTCTGGTTCACTAGTGGCTCCAGCCAAAGGACTGACCTGCAGCTGTGTCTACCTCTCGCAGAGCTTCATGGTCTTTAAGAGCATGTAGTCATCATGGAACTCAAATGGAGTGCTGCAAAACAAAAATCAGATTATACATTAACAGAGAAAGATATGGATCTCAATGGCAATGAACAAAACATTGATATGTTCATTTTCTTTTATTGTTTCGATGAACTTTTTTGGGGCGTACCTGTTAAAATCGAAATGCACAAGCTGCATATCTTCAGACATTCCAACTTCGACTATCGCATGAGGCTGTGTCTGGAAATTGAAAACGAACTAAAAATTTTCATGTCTGATCCAAAGAAAAAGAGCGTCTTCCTCTTTGTTTACTTAAATCAGCTGAGGTTACTCGGAGATAGGTGAAGCAATCACTGAACACTGGCTATGGAGGATCAAACAAGTAGCACGCAAAAGAGAGTAAAGAGATGTGAAAGAAGGTACCTCGACGAAAATAAATGGAAGAGCGATAGCGCTGCTAGGAACATTTTCTGAACTGTACAACTGTTCGTTTCTCCGTATCAAGTTTTGAAGGCCGACATACTTCAGAGAAAAAAAAAGGGAACAAAGTAACAATTATTTATGGTAATTAGTTCACAAAAGATTAAGCAAATAAGCGACTTACGTGTTCTTCCAGTTCTTGCTGATACAAAGCTTTCTTGTTGATCCTATCTGTATATGCGAGATGCTCGGTCTGCCAAATGAGAACAATCTACAATGAGGTTCGAGAAGCTGACTATCAGAGAAAGGGTGATTTAAATTAAGTTGAAACCTTTAGCTCTTCATAGTTACGAGGAAGACCCTTCCACTGAATCTTCTTTTTGTCCCTTGATATAATATCCATCGCCATTAGAACATTTAAAGCATCATATACTCTTCTTCTTATGTTCTTCTCATCATCTTGTTTCTGTTAAAGACAGAGTTCAAAGAACCTGTCAGTACATGCACCAAGTATGCAAATCAATGTTTCATATCCAAGTTTATGAATAAAAGGAACCTGATCAGTGGATTCTGCAGTGTTAATTGGGACAGCAAATTCGGCAACAAGCTCGTCCGCAACCTGAGAGTAGTAGTTTCAAAACGTAAGAATCAATAGTTTGATATATCAGTCCAACAAAAAAAAGACATTAAGTAAACCACAAGACCTCATTGTAAGTTGTCCTTCCCTTACTTTTCACCTTTTCACAAACTGAGAAGAAGCCAGAAAAGAGTACATAACCAGATCAATGAGAAACCAATAGTAACAAATCATTAATTTCATCACAAAGAAGATAAATTTATAAAAACCTTTCAAGCTAAATTGACGAAGCCCTCTACCAATCTTATCCAGTGCAGCCGCACTTTGCCTCTTCTTCCTCTTCTTAGCACTGTTAATCAGTAAACTAGCAGTCAGCTTAGTCACATCAACAATGGTATCAGCTAAATGTCACAACATGTTACATAAATGGGGTAGATTTCATAAAAATAGTTTTCATCATTATAACTTCAATCAGAGAATGTAATCAATGGGAAACCAGATTCCACTAAATGCAAAAGGTTTAAACTTGCAACACAATAAGCAAAAATACATGGATTTTGATTACAACATGGATGATAACAACAAACCCCTATTTCAAAAAATAGCAGAATTGCTCCACAACTAAAAGATGATTAGAAGATTACCCAGTATCTCCTTGGGTGGTATTGTCTACATTGTCACGATGAATAAAAGTTATGTCACTGCTAGGTTTCATCGTTTCCGTTTCCGGCGAGCCAATGCTGCCGCTGGTCGACACCGATTGATCCGACCTCGTACCATGGTTCTTACGACTAGAATTAGACCTACTTTTCATCTTCACCTAACAGATTTAGCGTGCGAATCCTGAAAAGGTAATGCAGAAATTGTTGGATTTTAACAGAAACAAAAAAAAACGCTGAGATTTTATGAAGGGTCCACTAGGGCCCTTTTATAATGTCACACTTTAGGCCTTTTGTAAAATAAATCTGGTATGTATGTATCTAAAAAATTCAAGTTGGTTTATCGTTTTGGACAAGGCCCATTATATTAAAGAGACGGGCCTGCTGGGAAATTATGGAGTAGGGACTACACGCAAGGAACCTAATAACCAACCTTTCTTTTCATCGAAACTATATTTTCTATAATAATATTTATGGGATATTTGGTACGTCGCTTCGATTACTGCTAGTATATTCATTTAATTTAATACTGGATAAATTTATATTACGTGGATGTCTTTTATCGACATATTCACATGTTCTAAAATATTTGTATAATAAGTTAAATCCTAACTTTGTATCTATATATATATTGTCTTATGACTCATGAATTAATTAGTTAAAATTTTTTATCATTATCATTACTAGGTATTTAAATTTCTTTTTTTGTCATGTCTAGTGTCTCTTCTAGAGATCCTTAACATCTCTTATAGAGATTCTTTCCACCTCAAAATGCTTTATTTTTTAGATTTTTAAAAAAATTGATTTCCTACATTTTTAAATATATATTTTATTAATTAATGTTTATAAATTTTAAACTTCCAAAACATTAATTGAAAGTGTGTGAATTGTTGAATTTATATTGGTGGATACTAATGGAAAAGTGTTTAATATAAAAATAATAAAATATTTATATCTAAATATTAGTTGTTTCTCAATATGTGTGAAAACTCTAAAAATTCAAACATTATGAAACATAGAAGGAGTACATATTATTGTAGAAATAATTTTATTAAAAAGTAGTGTAAATGTAGAATAATTCCTTTTTCACTAAAACGAAAAAATGTTTATGTTGTGAATGAAATATTGGAACTGTTGTTGTTGTGTTATTCATGAGTCATAAGACAATATATAGGGATACAAAGTTAGAGTTTAGCTTGTTGTACACGTATTCTAGAACATTCTAATGGGCCGATAATGGGCATCCCCATAATATGGATTTATCCATAACACTTCCCTTTGGATGACCATTGTAATAAGTTGGTATCCAATGCGCTTGAGATGCTGTCTCCTTAAAAACCTTACTAGAAAAACCCAGTGGGAAAACCATAGGAAAAAAGAGTGCATCGCGCAATTACTTCCCCTCATGAGTACATCACTGATTTCGAGACGATCCAATCTTGGTGAAATAACTTCTTGAAAGTAGTAGCTTGAAGCGTCTTGGTAAATAGGTTTGTAAAATCTTTACTTGAACAAATCTTCAGTCCATGTACATTGATGTTCTTATACAATTCATAGGTCTCGTAGATTACTCATCTTGATCATTCTCTTTTTCGCTACTTGCGATCTCATTAGTGTATGATAAAGACTTTAAAGAGTAATAGACCTTCGTCATGGTGATTACAACATTTCCCCTTAGGTGTTTACCAATTTCGTGTTCTTTGTTGTCTCATTAAAAACTTTTTCATGTAAAACCCAATGGAACAAAAACCATGATAAAATAAAAGAGTACAACCACACATATAATTATATTATTTCTCTTGAAAGCATCATCTTGTAAGGATCTTTGAGATAACATATTTTTTACTAGATGTTCAATTTAAGATATATGAAGATAATTATATCTTTCCAAGGTTATCTATCTCATATTATTTCATCTCAAATTATTTTCTCAAATATTCCACTGAATATGAAATCTCTACGGGAATTTTAATAATTTCATATACTTTCACCAAAATTGCTTTTAGCATATTAAATTCTTATGACTGCTTCAGGCAGTTTAAGTATTTCAGAGGCTGCTTCTAGCAGTTTAAATATTTCTAATTTGATTCTCGCAGTTTAAATCTTGGGATTTAATTATTTCTCTTATTGTCAAACTATTTAAGAACCACAAGAGAGTTCGGGTCTTTTTAAGAACCTTCATGTATTTCTCACCATTTCATAATTTTCATTCTTCTTGTCCCACTTGTTTCACACATTCAGGTGTACGGACTATTGGTCCAAATACTTATCTTTAATGATTGGTCAAATCATTTTGTATACACTTTTCAACTTTTTTTTCTTTTTTTTTCTATACCGCGATTTATGATCCTCGATTTTTCATTCTTACATCAACTGCTACATTGCATGCACAAATAACATCTTTTATAAAGATTCTTATGAAAATTATATTTAGATTCCAACAAACTTTAATGGTTTACTTAAAAAAAACTATAAAGGTCTAAATATGTTTATACTCAATTGCACTTCAATAGTTTACTTAATTTCATGTATTTTCTTTTGGATTCAATTCAATCAAAATACTAGTATGGATTAGTATTTGGTTAGACAAAAAATAGAGTATGAAATCTAACTAGTATAACAAAATTCAGCAAAATAACCATATAAAAAAATAGACCAAGAAATTTGGGTAAACTCTAATTATTTGATTTTGCATTGTGGATACTTTGTTTAGAATCTTGATTTTTTGTTCTTCTTAAATGTGGAATAATGCAAAGACGAACATGTTTATCCAAAAAGTTAAACATTGTGTGTAAATTTGATTCATAATGTTTATATTGAAATTGAAATGGGAATTATATTGAAATTGCAATAACATGAGGGATACATTGTGTATTTGATAGAAAATATTTATCAACAAAATCCAACATCAAAACATATCACAAGTTTATCCAAAAATGAGAATTCATATTTTAAGGAAATATGTAATTTTAAATTTCAACAACAAAAAGAGTTAGTTTTAGAAAATAATAATAATGTACATTAGGTACTTTACAAAAAGTCACTTTCCCTTAAGTAATTTGTATAGTATTTATTATCTTTTGTTAATGTTTATTTATAGTTTTGGGTGATCGAAGAAGTGTGAAGGAGCAGTTTATAAACACTTAGAAGGATACAAATATAAAAAACTTGGATTACTTACCAATTACCATAGCGTCAATTTGATGTTTCAATTCAAATCAACAGTATAATTGAATCTAAGAACTTAGAGATGATTGATGATAAACAAATTCTCATCTCTTACAATGTGTGACAACGTGATAATCCTCATTTTTGCCTTGCTGTATGACATGTAGATCTGCAATGGCTATATAGCAATTGGTTGTCAACATTGTGTGAAAGTGTGGAAGATGGACAGTGAGTCTCCTTTCAGAATCATCAAAATAGATGATCCAAAATTTTCGGAGAGTCTCATGCTCAAGTTTAACAGGGAAAGGTCTTCATTAGCCGTGGTGAGCCGAACTCATCTAAGGATACTAGCTAACACATATGGAAAAATCCTGCTTAGCTCAACTCGAGAAGGATTTATTTTATGTAATGGTCGTTTTAAACATTTTTTTTCTGAGATCTGATGTGAGAGTGATTTGTTTATGCTATTTATGTGTCTTTGCACTGCAGTTTCTATGAAAACTTTTAAAACAGGGGATTCACATGTAATGTAGTGGTTGTTTTTGTATGAGTTTAAGGAAACATATGTTCTACAGAAATAAAAATAATAATAATTAAATCATCATGGTAATCGAGTAGCATCATCATATTAGATTTATATCAAATAAAACTAATAATAATAATAATGTAATAGATGAAAAAAAAATTAAATCATCCAAAATAAATAGAGAGACAGAGACCTCAGTCCTAAAGAAAATAAGTGGACAAATATTAAATAAATAAAATCTATAGGCCCTCAATTTGTAAAAGAAAATAGTCTCTGTATCTATTTTGATTTGAGTCCCTTTTGTTTCCACTTTAGCCCTCAATCTCTCTCTCTATCTCCATATCTCGCTCTCTTCCTGATTTGATCGCCGGGAAATCTTAGCCGTCCGATCAACTATCTTTTCGATCAGTTCCATGGTCTAATTTTCACCACCTCAGATCTCCGACAACATTCCGGTATCATTTCTCGCATATTCCATATCTTTATCCGCGGGATTACGCAAATGAGGATCCTTGATCCAAGAGAGGCATAGTGGAAGCTACCTGTGAAATCTGAAGCTTTGAAATCTGAGTACTAAGGGTTTTGATTCGTCCTCCTTTTGCATGCTGATTCAATTTTGAGCTCCTCTGCTAGTGAATCTCCTCAGCTCTCGGAAACTTAGGGTTTCTAGTTAAGAGGAAAAAAGTGCTTTACTTTTGAGTCCTTGCTTTTAGTTGCGTAGCCATGTTTAAGAAAATCATGAAAGGTGGGCACCGAAAGCCCTCTAAATCCGAGGCTAATGAACCGTCAAGTTATGGAATTGGTCCGCCTGGTAGGTCAGGTCCTGGCTCCAATGTTGTCGTTAGTCACGCTTCTCGTGGTGCATTGGTTAATTCGTCTCCGTCTCCTGTGACGCCCACTCCACCACCTCCGCCTATGGGCTCGGTGGAGCCACTCCCGTTGTTCAGAGATGTGCCTGTTTCAGAGAGACAAACTTTGTTCTTGAGGAAACTTCAGAATTGCTGTTTCCTATTCGATTTCACTGACACGATTAAGAACGCGAGAGAGAAGGAGATTAAGAGGCAAACGCTGATGGAGCTGGTGGATTTTATACAGTCGGGTTCTAGTAAGATCTCAGAGTCATGTCAGGAAGAAATGATTAAGATGATTTCTCTCAATATATTCCGGAGCCTACCTCCAGCATCACACGAGAATACAGGTCAAGAGCCTGCAGATCCTGAGGAAGAGGAACCCTATTTGGAACCTTCTTGGCCTCATTTACAGCTAGTTTACGAGTTGCTACTGAGATATGTTGTTTCGACTGACACGGATACAAAGGTGGCCAAACGGTATATCGACCATTCTTTTGTGTTAAAGTTGCTTGATTTGTTTGATTCTGAGGACCCGAGAGAGAGGGAGTATTTGAAAACGATTCTTCATAGGATCTACGGGAAGTTTATGGTCCATAGGCCCTTTATTAGGAAAGCAATTAACAACATATTCTATAGGTTTATATATGAGACAGAGAGACACAGTGGGATCGGGGAACTCTTGGAAATTTTAGGCAGTATCATAAACGGGTTTGCATTGCCTATGAAGGAGGAGCACAAGCTATTTTTAATCAGGGTGTTGATACCATTGCATAAGCCAAAACCAATCGTTGTATATCATCAGCAGTTATCTTATTGCATCGTTCAGTTTGTGGAAAAAGATTTTAAGCTTGCAGATACAGTAATCAGGGGATTGTTAAAGTATTGGCCTGTGACAAACTGTGCGAAGGAGAATCTCTTCCTTGGAGAACTTGAAGAAGTTCTTGAGGCAACACAGCCTGTTGAGTTCCAGCGTTGCATGGTTCCATTATTCCAACAGATTGGTCGCTGCCTCACAAGCTCTCACTTTCAGGTTAGTAAATGCGTTTGGTTTGTATTTCTGTTTAATCTCACCCGGGAGGGCTCATCTATGCATATCGCCTCGGAGATTTTGTTATTTAGCTTTTTCTGCACAAGAAGTCACGATATATATTAGGGGCATATTGAGGCAATGTTTTTCCGTGTTGCATGCTTGTGTCTTCTATGCCCATTACCTTCAAGTCAAGTTCTTTTGACCCTTGTCTGATTCATCCACCTGAAATAAGAATGCAACTTTATGGAGCAATTTTTTTTCTTTCTTTTATTTTCTTTGCTTGCTTCTTTCTCCAGTTTTGCCACACTGTTGAATTTCAATTCACAAAATTATCACAATGATGTTGTTGGCACCACACTCATTAGATCACTCTCTGAATGTATTGACACTTATTGGGAGAATAACCCGGAAAAAAGGAGACATGAGCATCTTTCTCTATGTGGTATCCATTTGTGTGTTTAGACTGGAGCAAGATTGATCTCCTTGGTTCTAATCAGAAGTCTGTTATTAATTCTCATTGATTGCTAGCAATTGCACAAGTTTCCTTTATGTCTTTGAGCAATCACTCAAAATTTTCTATAATTCTTTGTGGGTTTTGCCTTAATGCTTACATACATATCTCAAAAATCTGATATAGGTCGCAGAACGGGCACTGTTCTTGTGGAACAACGAGCACATCGTGGGTCTAATCGCGCAGAACCGAAGCGTGATCCTTCCAATCATATACCCCGCACTGGAGAAGAACATCCAGTCTCACTGGAACCAAGCAGTTCATGGTCTAACCACAAACATCAAGAAAATGTTCATGGAAATGGATCCTGAGCTCTTTGAAGAATGTCAGAGACAGTATGAAGAGAAACAAGCAAAATCCAAAGAAGTGGAAGAACAACGCCAATACACGTGGAAGAGATTAGCAGAAGCAGCGGCTGAGCGAGACGGAGGAGGAGGAGGAGGAGAAGAAGATCATATGATAACTTCTTAGATCGATCAAAGGTGGTATTATTCTTTCACCTTTTTTTTTGGTTCTCATTTAGTCAAATCGTTTTCTATTAACTTTCTTTTGCCATTTATAAACTTCGATTTGTTTTTGGTATGAGAATCATCGGTTGAAATTCTGATTGCTCAGAGAAAAGTAGAGAGAAGTGACTATCAGGAAATTTGTCTGTAGTACCAAGAATGTGTTTGTGATCTTCTGTCTAATTGTTTTTCGTGGGAGGTAAATTAAAATTTTGTGGATTTTTGTATGTTATATATATATACTGGATGTTTGTAGCATGTATTATTAGCCATTTCAAATCCAATTTAGTTCTGATCCATTTTTGTCCTCTCTTTTCTCTCCCTTCTTCTATACTCTTTTTATCAAAAATCTGAGTGATTTTTTTGTTGCATTCTTAAGCATTCAAACGCAGGATTCGAATCAACTTTATTTTGACAATAGCTACGTCACGATACCGCGACCAGTAAGAACTTATTTAATCAAAACTAGACATTGATTTGACTTATTCCACGGCAAGTTGAATGCAGAGAAAAGGGAAGAGGAACAAAGTTTTCTTAAAAGGATTTTCTGAATAACTTGTAAATGTATGTTCTTAGAAAAGTGTTATCATGACTAGTCTTGGAAAATATCTTCAACTGATCCAGTCCAATGAAACAGTCGATATCCACATGATTTATGAGTAGACAGATTTTGATATCACATAAAAGTTCTGCATGACTAGTGTTGTGACAATGATTTTGAAATCAGTTAACAATAGTTGGTTGTAACTAAAGCAATACACAAGTTGTTTGTTTCATACTTAAGAATTCGATTTATTCACAAGTTTAGTTTTGACAAGTTGACAATTTAAAGAAATTGTTTTGTCTCTCTTGTCAGCATAATTTTAAGGAATTAGAAAAATCATTTTATAGAAATATAATACAATTACAAACCCGAGGAAACCTAAAATATGTTTTAAGTGTAGATTATTGCACGGCGGCGATTAGTTGTTAA